>DWJN01002423.1:0-15296 GCA_018248895.1 Carystus phorcus | reverse complement strand
TAGCGTGATGTAACATAGCCTATAGCCTTCCTCCATAAATGGACTATGTAACACTAAAAGAATTTTTCAAATCGGTCTAGTAGTTTCTGAGATTAGCCCGTTCAAACAAACAAACAAACTCTTCAGCTTTATATAGCCAATAACCTTCCGTTCCTTCTTCCTTAGATGCATTGCTGAAAAGTACTGGTTCTCAAGTCTCCAGCCGTAAGAGCACTATTCGTTTAGCTTCTGACTTGAATGAGAAAGCTAATCAAGTAGGCTACACAGTTAGATATTAATATCAGTGATAATATTAATTAATTTTCATTAAAAGACATTCTAAATATGACTCGTTTATTCGTATTAGAGACATATTTTATACAAACATTCTTCATTTTAAAATTTAATTAATTTATTTATTTCTTTATGTACCATATACATAAGTACTATAGAGACAAAGGCGGACTAAATATCGACATATCGATTTAATTCAATAAAAACTACGTTTATATATTATCTTCAGCTCCGACGACAATACTTTTATAGGTATACAGCCGTGGGCGATTTAATAATAATTTATTTAATACTTTTAGGGTTCAGTTATATTACGTAACAATACAACGCAATGCAAGATTATGGAATCAAATAACACAACGTAACCCACCGTGAAAAATAATATTCAAGATATACATATATGTATATCCATTGAGATATTTCATGGATTGCGCACTAAATTATTCATTAATCGCGCAATTTTTCCATAAAATTACACCGTGAAAAATTATTTAAATTACAAGATTAATGATTGTACTTAAATTAACATTGTTAATGTAAATGTATTATTTCGATGACGCCAGCTTGCCCACACAAAAAATAATAGTTACGCACATGAAATAGGGATACACAAATTATTTTTTAACCGACTTGAAAAGGGATAAAATAATTTGATAAGGGAAACTGCTTAGGAAGTAGGCTCCTTCGCAGGTGCCTCAATTAGAGTAACTGGCACCGACTTCCTAAGCAGTTTCCCTCATCAAATTATTTTAACCCTTTTGAAGGCGGTTTTCCTTTTTCGTTAAAAGATTTTTTATTAAATTTAGTATTGATATCATGAGTATGTACGTAAGTACTTTTTACTTTGTCCTGACAACTACTTGGATTCAAACACATATAATCGATGTCTGTTCGTTCAAAAATACTTGAGAAATGTTTCCTTGTAAACGTATTTGCCATGTTTGTAGTTTAAATCTACGCGATGTATACGGAATACCTCTTTATTGTGTCTCTTATTATCTCTGAAAATATGTACATACGTTCCTGAAGGATAATACATAAAAGTTACTTTACTATTAAGTAGTTAAAATATTAAGTGGTTAATAACTCTTTGATTTGACTTTGTCGCTTAAGTTAACTTATAAATAAACGTTTTTCTAATTTATAGAACTAATATGTACATACTTTGCATTAATTGATAAATGAGGTAAACGTAATTATAATACTCAATCAAGAATGATAACAAATTGTTTTGGATTCATTTAATAAGCCGTAGTTTTAATGAAGCGTTAGAAAGGCGATTGCTTATTGTCAATAAATTATTGATTTATTTTAACTAACTTCTAGGATATGTAAGCAAAATGAAGTGCGTCGTAAATATTATTGCTTGCAATTAACAATGTGGCATATTGTCCGTTTTTAGTATAGCTTACGACTTCATTATGTTCGTCACTTACTGCAAATATTACAAAATAGGGAAACGCATTATCTGTTACGTAAATGTTTGAATATTCAGTCGTTTCATTCTGAAAGCATGTTATGCCGGCTGTAACGTATTTATGCGTTGTCATCGAAGTATTGCGATATTCTATTATTTTAGTTTGTTAGTCGTTCCTGCTTATCATAGATAGCAGTCGATAAGTCATGTCGGAGGCCTACGAGTGCCATATAAACTACCGACTCTGTTGGCTAGAATCAATTTGAGAAACCACAACACAACAATAACGATTTTTATACCTTTTGTTTGTTCGTCGTTTTGTTTTTCTTGTAATTCAAATTAGCATAACCGATTTGGATTTGCTTTTCACTAATTTAACTTCACTTACTTGAACTAGTGTTTAGTGGGATTTAGGGGAAACTATGTAAAGATTTATGTGAGTACTCGTATCATTGTAAAATGTACACAATCCACGAGGAGTTAAGTTTAAAATCGTATAAATGATCGCGTAATAAAAATTGGTAACTTGTTTGTGGTACCAATCTACATATTATAAGTACCAATCTACTATTATAAAGAGGAAAACTTTGTTTGTATGTTTGTAATGAATAGGCTCTAAAACTACTGGACCAATTTTAAAATTCTTTCACTATTTAGAAGCTACATTATCTACGAGTAACATAGGCTATATTTTATTTTGGACAAAAATAGGGTTCCGTAAGATATTTGGGTTTTTCGAACACAATAATCAGCCAGAATAGTTACTTATTTTGCGTACGCTGCCTAATCTATAAAAGATAGAACTATAAAATGTTCTAATGAATTGTAGACCTTCTATTCAAATTGATAGAAAATGTTATACTTTGTACTGTAATTGTTAAAAAAAATGAAGTTTTTCTTTTTAAGGAGGAGTTTCTTAATTCGTCTGTATTTTTTTATGTGTGTAGGTCTATAACCTTTTACTGTGTGGACCGATTTAGATATCTACAAAAAAGTCCGCGACACTATACCCTTTCTAAGTCGAGTGAGGCACAACAACCATTTTTTTATAATTTATATGTCAAAATAACGTTAGTTCACCTAGTTTATAGTATAAAGTTATGATGGACTACCCTATAGAAAAATTGTTGGTAACAACCTTCAACCCACAAATCGTGCAATTCATTGCGATACCCATCTGACACCGCATCGCATGTGACCGCAGAAGCGATTTAATGATGAATAATGACTGCACTTGTCATTAATCTCGTAGTAATGACGCTGGTGTCGACACGGGATATTCAGTAGTTTATTGCGATACAATCGCTCTAATGTGATGAACGTTATTGAATTAAATTTTTTATATTTATAATACATGTTATAAAGGTACACTAGATACCCGTTCTGTGGACGGATTTCGACCGTAATTCATTTCGTCAAAGGTCTATTTTACTTTGACATTGTTGAATATTAGATTTTTTACTAAAAGTTTGTAACACATTACGTATACTCATATCTATGGACCAAAACTTACTCACGCTTCACTATAGCAAAGGAATTAGCAACTATGATAAATAATATGTAAATGTAAAACACTTTAAATTCAAACTACGGAATAAAACATACATAAAAACTATTAAAACGCTATTTCTTTTAAAAAATTGACTTAATTCAACGAAGACATTTCGAGTTTTGGGGTCGTAAATATAAGAGAGGTTATTTGAATAGAGGAAAAATTAAATGGATTTTTGTGAGACGCGCCCTTAACTACCCTATAAAGTAAACGATCTAAAAATGAAGTAATAGGGTTTAAAAATAAAGTCATGTTAACAACCTCTCCTAACTTCATAACAAAAGCGTTGCAAAAGAGTTGACAACTTTAACATAATCGACGTATAAATATACATAGGTAGTGAAGAAATTAATAATTTGGTCAGAAATAAAATAGTCGTATGCTTACGGTACGGAGGTTTAATAGAGAAAAGGACAGTACATAGACAAAAGAACATAAGTAACATAGACTGTATAGAGGAAAAAGAACTAATACACAGATAATACTAAATTTAATGTTTCCAACAGGTATGTGACGAGAAGCGCTCAATCGAGTTTTCCGCTCGACATTCGATTCTCAACTGCACGCATTGTCTTTTTTATAGTATGTGTAATTCTCAGCTCGCGGATAATTTATTCAACATACTCACTTTTACTCTCCACACGCGTGACTGAGCTCTCCACTGATACTCTCTACTCGTAAATATTGACTATCGTGTTTGTATGGGGAAACTGGAAACGTTTCACGGGAAATCTTCGCAAACAATAGCTAGGAAATCACTCTCTAAATGATTGTCGGCCCCATCAGCTTCTTGTAGTTTCAGAACATTATGACTTCGTGTCACCCGAGTGGTGTTGGCTAATTTCACAGATAGAGAATTACTTAACGTAAGTTATGGTCATGTTATATTTGAGTTATAACTTGGTGGTAGCGGGTTTTCACCTTTGGCAAGTTATCATCCGCCTTGAATCAAACGTGAAATGTTTTTATATGTTATCCTTAAGAGGTTGGTGTCACCTGATGGTAATTGGTGACCATTAGTCACTAGAAACTAGACCCAAGACATGGCTAATACACCGGCCCAGAAATATGAGAATAAAGGTGTTATTTGTGCTCCTCAAAAGTTATTTTTTTATGTAAATAGCCGATAAATAAGTCGAGCCACGTAATAGTTAGTGGTCACCATTGTCCATAAACACCAGCAATACAAAAGGTATCACTGATGCGTTGTTGACCAATAAAATAGTGAAGGAGACTGGCTCTCCCAGCTGCGATGACGAGTGGTTTGGCATATGACTCAAGGAAGACCACAGACTGTCTCCAATAATGACTCATTTGCTTGTTTTTCAACCGTACATGTAACATAGAAATATGGACAAACGTTATAGTTAATATAGTTTTGGCAAATGGAGATCTCCCGTCAGGCGAAATGTCATGTCTAGACAGCGACTGAGCTCCGACTGTTGATGTTTGGAGCTTGTATAGCAAGCGTTGTAGAAAACTTCGATAGCGTGATTGAGATCTAGAATGACGTCATCGTGAACTACAGTGCGATCGCCACATATTGAATGAAACGGTTAAACAAAACACATGATAAAGAATATAGAAAACGTAACACGCACTAACTGTGTCGTCGACCTCAACTTAAACTTAAATCCGTTTACAAAGTGCCTCGATCAGACTTAGCACGGCGCACAATAAGTTAATTTTAAACGACGGTAGTACTGAAGGCTTATTACACACGATTTCATCAATAAACATGACAGTCGATTAGCGTTCGCGCTGTTTCGGACCTTCTCTTTAATCGCTAATCAATCAATAGTAGCAACTTCAGGAACCAACTTCAAACAATCGAATAGGTATATTATTAATGATGTATTTCATAGTAATCAGAAAACTTTACTCTTTAAAAGGCTTTACTCGCATATTTTCGTAGCGTGAATAACTTAACATGTCGAAAATGCACTTTTTCGCAACCACTTTTAAAGTTTAAGTTTCATCTGTAAATTCTGATTTTATGTCAATAAATACTTTTTTATCTGAATGTATTACTTTGCTTTGAGTTTTGTGATTACTATGAATTAAACTATAACTATTATGCATTAAAAATGCAAGTCGACTTATCAATTTATTCACGCCTGATACGGACTTATTCTTGTCAAGGACGACTCTTGACAAAGGACCTCGGACAGGTTCAAAACCATATAATTATGTGAGTAAAGCCGAATATACGTCATTAATAAATCGAGTAGGTATTTATTAATAGTCTATACTAATAATAATTGTAACGTTGTCTAATCTGTACATTGAAATTTTTTTGTACATTTAAATGAAGATACTTGTAGGTTTTACTATCGATACTCTCTGTATCAAAATCAAAGGTTTTGTTCTGTTGATATTATTGCATGTTTGTAAATTATATGCTGGAAGTGTCCCTATCATATTTTTCATCCCAAAAAATTAATCTGTCCCCGTGATAACTGATAAAAAGGCTAAGAGGTTAACAATTAATTTGGATCCTTTCCAATTCAATAAATGTTACAACAACAACAATAATTTTCACGTTTTGTAATTGGGTCACATATTTTTTTATTTCCTAGTAATTGGACTACGAGTGACAAAATATTTTAAGCACTTCCTTGCTATGTTATTGGTATTGCTAAAAGATCTCCACTAATCAATGGAGCAGGTGGTGGAGTATGCTCTAGACCTCCTCAGTAATGGGACACCCGTGTTCAGTAGTGAGTCATGGGTTGAAGGTAGGCATTGCTAAAAGAAGTCATCTCAGAGATCTTTGAAAGACAATACGAAACGATGCATCGGTTAGCCACTAACCCCTTGACCAGACTGCATTTAAACAACACACAGACATACAGACTGCTTATATTAAACTCATATTCCAAAACCATAAATTAATATTCCCATACATTAAGATCATAATCGCATGGAAAATTTCGTAAGTACAAAACAGTTTCAATCTGGTTTTAGTGACACGTTTTTACGTAAACGAAGTAAGTTTTGCGTAAAATATAACTGGGACGTTGATTTAAATGTTAATTTCATAAAACATTGCGAACGTACAGATCTCCTATATTTTCGAAAATTATCAGAGACCAGAACGAATGTTCTACAATGTAAACAAGAATTGAAACGTGTGCAAGGTTAGTCATAGTTATTCATTAGTACTTTTGTTTGCAATACGTGAATAACAATAATAAAGGCGTAATTGAGATGCTGAGTATTTCGGTCAAAGTTAATAGACTACAAAATATTTAGATAGATAGATAACTCTTTATTGTTTGTACACCATTGAACAAATTGTTAAATTATATGAACAGGAAGCACAAAGCAACGGGCGGCCTTATCGATACATAGCGATTTCTTTCAGGGAATCCATCGGAAGGATAGGATTAATAAAGTATTATAAGCCAGTGAGGCGTACACAAAATAAACGAAAATAATAAGAGACAAAAATATTATTAACATTCTTAACGTACCTCTAGTCCAACCGTGACAGATTTAATACATTTTTAAATGATATTTAAGACTATTATAATTACGATGTGGGAGTTTTTTTTTTACCTTCGATAAGTTAGTGCTTGACAAGTTAAGTTAACCCACCTGATGTTAAGTCTTCGAGAAGAGAGTAAATTAGGCTTTTAATAAGTGAGCGCATCCATCATCTTTGACTTCTTCGTCACTTACCATCAGGTGGATTTGACGTCAAGTATTAACCCATTAATAATATTAAAAAAATATCAAAACAGAAAGACATCGCGGTTTTTAACCGACTTCAAAAAATGAGGGGGTTCTCAATTCGTCTATATTTTTTTTATGTGTAGGTCAATAACCTTTTACTGGGTATACCCATAGAATTAATGCAGCAATATATATTATTGTTTTGTGTTTTAAATTTAATATATTTTGCAATTAACATAGTATAGTAACATACAATCATAATATGGTTGTAGCGATTATTCAAATTATGATAAATGATGTAGCTAAAATTTTAAAATACGTTTCATCGTTTTCCCATGTTCCGTAAAGCAAATAGCCCTTCAACTTTAAACAGAAAGACCACAAGTGGGTACTAATGGCCAATTAATTCCAACAGTTGCTCAAGCCGCCGACCTCGCTGGACTGACCACTTCTCCAGTTATCCACACCACAAAAAAAGCAATCATTTATAAACCGAATCCTACGATATTTATACATATAGCTGACCCGGCAGACTTCGCACTGCCTCAATAGATAAATAAAAAAGATTGAAAAGATAATGCCAAATCGATTTTATAACATCGATGACCATCGAAAACCAATGACAATGGACCATCCCTGTTTCTAAGGAAAATAAAATTGTTTTTTTTTTATTCAATTCCTGAAATATTTATATTTACTTACCTTTTAAACCTTCCCTGGACTTCCACAAATAATTCAAGATCAGCATTAGCCAAATCGGTCAAGCCGTTCAAAAGTTTTAGCGAGACTAACAAACAGCAAATCATTTTTGTTTATATAGATTTTTTTCTGTGTCTGTTTGCAATATTAAAATAAGCGCTTTTATTAAATGCATAATTATGTTTTTATACGGTACATAATTGGTATTGGAGCGTGGTGGAGTATGCTCTAGACCTTCTCAGTAATGAGGAGAGACCCGTGCTCAGTAGTGGGCCATTAATGGGTTGAAGTCATGCACGGTACATATAATAAAATAACATTTTTCCATTTTTTGTCTCTGGAAAGGCTGGAACGATTTTGACGGAACTTTCACTGGCAGATAGTTGATGTAATAAAGAGTAACTTAGGCTATTTTTATTTTAGAATTATAAGTTATCGTAAAATCTAAGAACTTAAAAATAACTTTTTTGTAAACTTCCACGCGGACGAAATCGCGGGCAGAACATAAATAAAAAACGATAAAAAAAACATCAATCTTCCAAAACGAAGAACTGATATAATACATCAATAAAATATAAAATTCAGGTCATCGGCAACTTGCTTTTAATCTATACAGCTTTCTAAATCAATTTTTTTATACACAAAACTTTTTGGGTTACTAAAATAGTTAAAGTCAGATTACTTTAAGAAAGCGAAAGCTAAAAAAACTTAGAATGTGCTTTGTAGTGATGTAAAAAATAAATCAATAACTCATTTAAACAGACAGACGAGAGTAAGACACCGTTGAGTCATGGGTTCCGTTAAATGTTTTTATTATTTAAATACATGCTCATACACCCGTACCTCCATGTGTAAATAGGTTGGACAATACAAATACCATGGCAGTAATACTCATGACACGATAATATGACTGGTAGAGAATGCCACTAGGCATTAAGTCCGCCCATTGTACAAAAGTTGCAATAAAGAGTAAAATAAATAAAAAAATAAAAATAATATACTACATATATTAAAGCAGCTTGTATTTCAAAAGAGGACATCTCCTTTAAGAGCATAAGATTACAGAAATTATTTATACAATAAAGAAAGAGCCAATAAACGGGTCGGTTTTGTTGCTGGTTTTCACAGGCGACCACACATGATGACCACTTTTACCTTGAGATGGAGATTTTTTTATATTAAATAAGTCAATGCTTGACACCAAGTACACCTGATGGTAAGTGGTGAAGTAGTCTAAGATGGTGAATGCAATAACTTAGTAAAAGCCGATTCCTCCCCCTCTTGAAGCCTCTCACATCATAAGTAATTGGGAACACCGAGGCAAGTTATTTAAATTCTATTCATTTTTTTTATTTATACTGACTTCTCTCTAATACTTATGACGTATATTGAACTGTCAAAGTAAAGTCAAAGTTATGACATATATTGAACTGTCAAAGTAGAAGTAGAACTGTCAAAGTAGAAGATAACCTGTTTAGCGGCAGCGTGATGGTGTGCCGCGTGGTCGCGCTGCGCCTGCAGCTGCTGCAGCCGCTGATACTGCTGCCGCTGCAGCATCGACGTCTCCACCGCGCCACCCACCGCACCCACCGCGCCGCCCACCGCACCCACCGCCCCGCCCACCGCTCCGCCCACTAAACCAGTATTATGTAACACATCATTCGATTCCAAATATTATTTTTTATATTACAGGATAACATTAGCGGAATCATTTAATATTGACATAATACAATTAATTTATTTGCATAAAACTAAATGAAATAATCCTTTAATTAAATTTGAATGTAAATGCAATGTATCAAAAGGTGTATATAGGTATAGGCTTATTATCCTTTAATTGTCATGTAATATAGTTTTCAGCACCATCTGAGGTGGTAACTAGCAACTAGGATCGAAGGGGGCACTTATCTAATAATTAATGTTTCTATTCAAAAGTATCCAGTAATTAATGTTTCTATTGGAAAGTATTTAGAATTCCAATTAAGCTAATTGATTTAGTGCCTACATGGACATTATAGTAAATCTTAAGTCTGTCACTAATCTATCGTTACATCTAAGGACTGGATTACCACATTTATAGGCCCTAACCAAAATACTATAATATGTAAGTATGCTAACACTAAACTTCCACCATCTATTGTAATATCGCCTACATAATGTTACAAACTCAAAACCTTGTACGGCAAGCGATTTAACAATCAACTCTACAGTTTCCCTCACAATCACAAACACATATATCTGTACCAACTTATATCTATTTACACACACATGCATGAATTTAAAATATAAAACAAGAACATAAAACAAAATATGAAAAATAACAATAATGAAAATGATGGCTACCTATTTAAAAAAAATATATAGTATATTAAAAACGCGTAAACTATATTTGAAGAGTTTTTTTATTATACATTATATAGTAGAAACAGGTGTTCTAAACATTGTAAACTCGAAAAATTCAAAAAAGAATTTGTGTAATTATATGTATGTATGTAGTTGCTTCGAACTTTACTGCCGCCATCTACTCAAAGTTTTGAGCCGTATTTTCCATTCGTTAAATAATTTCAATGTTATGTAGAGTAAATTATTTCTTTACATATCGTTATAATATCGATTTATATAGTACTTATCGATTCTATACATTTAATCATACACATATAAAAAAAAATTTAATATTAAATCAGCTCAGAAGAAACGAAGGAATTTTTTTTTTACAAAGTACCGTTCGTTTTACAGTCCACATACACTTTAATCTGTTTATTCTCTTATAATGGTAAGAATTGTACTCGTAACGTCAAAATTTACATTTTCCTCGAAGACGCATGAAAACCTCATAAATCATAATTAGTACCGAAACAGATTTATTACGATATAGAGAAAATCTCAAATCGGTAAGTAGTAAGCATTAGAAACATTTTAACAGTATACAACGCCATCTATGATTATTAGGTACTTAACAAACCAAAAACACGGCTCATACAAAATTTTCAATGAACTTTATCCTGTGTAATTTAGTCTTAAACACACGCAAGGTTTTACAAATCGCCGACCATATTAGTTTACTATGCAATACTACAACTACCAACTGGCAAACAACTTGTCAATTATTTATTAAAAATCATAACTCTTATACCCAAACCACCAATACTATCAATCAAATAACATATCATATTTATTAAATATAATATTATTAAAAAAAATAGAAATATTCACATATGTATATTACTTCATCATATACTACGTCATTCTTATATAAGAAAATATAATTATACTAACACAGAAAATAATTACACAAATTAAACTAAATGTTATGTTCCCCGCAACTTAAAAAAAAAACGGAAAATCTACTTACATCCTGTTTCGTCTAAATCCATAATATGTAAACAAAATCAAAGTAACATATGAGATTAATATGTTACTTAATTCCAACGAACAATCCAGAAAGTTATTTGAAACAATTCGAAACTTCCATAGCATTTGAAACATAAAACTTTATTTATACAGAACAATTATGTTGCTGATAATATAAGCGAAGTATTATAAGAAAATAAATCTTCAGTTTACGACAAAAGTACTTCAGTTTACCGAAGCGTGGGGTAACTGTATAACAACTTAGAAATTGACGAGATAACGCAACGTGATTTTAATTTTTGATCGGCGTGGAGACATCAGGCATCCTTATGTATGAGGAGAATTTGAATACCAAAATTTCTAAGCCGACGCACGACTTTGATTTTCAGTCAATATTTCTAATGTTACTGAAAGTAATATCATCGCAAAGTAATTTTAACACAGGTCAAAGATTTATTTTATAACAGAACATTGGAATACATTATTTAAAATTATATATGACAAATTTTAATACTGCTCTAGTTGAACGAATCGTATTCTTCATTGTAATGATTATATTAAGAAAACAAAAACATTTTTTTTCTTTCACACTATAGAAAAAACATTATTTATTACCTTAAACTAACCGCCGATTTCTGAAAGACTAATCAACGAAATATTAATAAACTGTCAAATCTATTGTCAAACGTCAGTTGTATCATTTGATTTGAATAATAGATCAGATGAACAGAGCTGTCAAATTTTAATCCGAAATTCCGAATCGTTTGTCAAATGCGGTTTTGTTTCCTCATTTATGCTCTAATCAACGTTTCGGAAACTCAAATTGATTTGACCGACCTTCTAAGTTAACATGCCTGTTAGTTCAATAATATTTTGATAAGGTTTTCAGAAACCGGCGGTGAAAGAGTCATTTTAAATTTGATTAAGAATAATTACTATTTATATTAATTATGTGGAACCAATCACATAAGATCTAAATTATCAGTTTCTATTCGATGTCAGGAATATGAGTAATCTTTTGAATTTCAATTTTGAAACTCGTTAATTTTATTTTGTTACAATTAAAGTAGACATACTTATATTTCAGACATAGTACAATTTATACATAGATACAAGTTACTGTAGGTCAATAAGAAATTTTAAAGCGGTCATGCTTACTATTTAAACACTGAGTAATATATATATTTGTATTATATAGTACATTGTATAGGCATTTGAGCATTTGAGGACACAATGTAAATTAAATTAATAATGTAACATAATGTTAGTTTAAGGTGAAGCTTAAGAACCCATTATAAAAAAACAAAAATTAACATTTAACAGATTTGAACAAAAATATGACATAATAAGCATACTGAATAAAAAGTAAATGGCTGGTTCATTATGCATGATAAACAATAAAAATTTATAGCTAACAATTAAGTAACAAAAAGAAATTAACTGTTACTGTTTGCTTATGTTTATGCTTATAGTATTGATAATATTATCAATATGGATACACATATGTGTATCCATCCATTCGCTAAAGTCAGCTATTATATATCCGTCCAAGGGGTGAATAACTTAATGAGTCGAAAATGCATTTTTAAGCTTAAGTTTCATCTTCAAATTCTGATTTTATGTTACTTTTTTATCTGAATGCTTTCATTTGCTTTGAGTTATCAAATGACAATGAAATAAACAATCCTAATACCTATAATGCATTAAAAAATTACATAATTATTCAAGTCGACTTATCAAGTTACTCACGGCTGTTACGAATATATTCTAAATGAGGGAAATTTATCAAAAACGTTTATGATCTAGACCTAAGGTATTTTTATTTCTAACTATAAGCATCTATGATAAATTTGTAAACAAATATACGCTAATAACCAATCCACACTGGAGCCGCGTGGTGGAATATGCTCTAGACCTCCTCAGTAATGATATCCTTATATTAGTGAGCCAATAATGAAAGTAAGGAAATTTAACATACATCGATGTGACCTTATAGTACCCGTTTGCATTTAAAATGTCTGTGATTATGAGTTGGACCCTGTTAAGCAGAAAAGTCAACATATTATATGAAATCGAGTTACATACATAACCTACTATAATCAATTTTTTTAGGAATTACAGAAATGCTACCAATGAAAATGCACTATTATATTACTTAAAAAAAAATGTACATGTTATGTCTCATGACACCGCCGATTTTCAAAAAGATAGATCGACTCAAAATTACAAAAATGCTGATGGATCTTTTCTGCTTAACAGGGTCCAGTTTATAATTATACAGTTAATATGATTAATTATTAGGAATGTAATCAGTTGTTTCCTCACCAGGGGACTGCGGCGGCTGGGAGGGCGCAGCGGCCGGGATGGTGGCCGCGCGGGCCCCTTGCTGCTGCAGCCATTGTACCTTACGGAAGAGTTGTTTTTATACATATTGTCTGTGGCGATCGTACACGTCACACGATGACGTCACGACAAAGCTAAATCACGCTTTCAAAGTTTTCTACCTGACCACAATCCCACCTGATGGTAAGTGGTGATGTGGTTTAGGGTGTATACATATACTAGCGACCCGTCCCGACTTCGCACGGGTGCAATGCTGATACTAAATACACTACAGAAAAACTGTGAACGTATTATACATAATCATAAACCTTCTTCTTCAATCACTCTTATCCATTAAAAAAACCGCATCAAAATCCGTTGCGTAGTTTTAAAGATCTAAACATACATAGTGATATAGGGAGGGAGAATGCGACTTTGTTTTATACTATGTAGTGATTTAACATTACGTGACTAAATAAGTGTCAACAGTAAATTCTACATATTTCCAGTAAGCAGTCTTTGAATCACTTTAATGTCTGCATTAAATAAGCAAGATGTTGTTTTGATATACATACATTTACAGTCCAATTTATATACTTATTTTAGGTTGCCGTTATACCAGCTGGATCAAGAAATGTAAAGATTCAGGAAAAAGTCAGCCCTGGAAACTTTATATCTATAGGAAGTGCGAAATCAAGAAAAATTTACCTCATTGGAGCTAGGTAAGGTTTACAAACTAATTAACCAGGAAATTTTCTATTTCATTTCGACACAAGAAATATTAAGTGTCATCTTTGCCTAGGAACGCAACATTGACGGAATACTTCGTAGCGGGAGCTCAGGCGATCTACGAGCGAGATCGCGACTGGGAGAAAGTACGAATCACTGGACCTCTTTCTGAGGACATAAAAGTATATGTAAGTATATAAATACAAATACCCACGACCATTTATATTACAATATTGAGCAGTCATTATTCACAAAAATTGGTTTTTACTAAGATATACTTATAGGACTTTATGGTTGACAGAAGAAATAATATAGTGGTCCTATGTATATAAAACCAAAGCCAATTATAAACATGTATCACATAAAAGAAGTGCTCAATAAAATAAAAAAACAACCATAAACAACAAACAAACCATAGATATTATTCGGAATGTTATATGTATCTTAAGTACATTAAGTTTTTTACATTCCATAAACATATTGGTGACACGAGTACTATTCCCAGCAACGGATCTACCGCGGCAAGCATCGGAACGCGGGCGTGACGTACCAGTACACGGTGGACAAGGAACGTCTGCAGCCGCGCGTCTCGTACCGGCTGTCCGACTGGAGCGCGTGCTCCGTCAGCTGCGGGGTGGGCCGCATGCACCGCTACTACCAGTGCGTTGATGAACATAACCGTAAGTGGATTGTACTACCCTACCAAAAATCTCCATATATCCTTATGTAGCTATTTTAGGGCCGCTAAAATATAAATCATCCCACACCGACAGACCGGTTTCGAAAGAGGCGATAGAAGCTAGCCAGGAAGGGCTTCGCCTAAGGATCGTCGTATCAATATTATTATGGTGTCATTAATATCAATATTGATAAGAAATATTTCCAAGAACTTGCCTAGTTACCATTTTCTTACTTAAAATAAGCCAAACGCCTATGGTGTTTCGGCTGTGGGCTTCAGAGCCAGTTCTACCTTCCTATCCTATTTTCTCTATTTTTTTGGTAGTCAAGTGGCTGATTTACGGATATTCACATAAAAAGGTACATATAATATCTAAGCCCAAAGTAACTACTAAGAGGCTTAAAACCATAGACTATAAAACCACATGCTTGACAAACAAGAGCAAAGAGCTGGGACTTACTTCCTATGCTAGAAATGCCTGTTCTAAGTGGAATGGATATAAGTTAAAATAACCCACTCATAGCCATGTTTTATAATGACAGGAGTTGTGGAGCAGTCTCAGTGCTACCACATAGAGCCGCCGCGGCATGAAGCGC
>DWJN01002422.1:0-15296 GCA_018248895.1 Carystus phorcus | reverse complement strand
CCCGCCTCGCGCCCCGTGCGCGTCGCCGACTTCATCGACCACTACCGCCTCATGTCCGCCGACTCTGACTTCAGGTTGCTACCACTCTCATATTGTACATAATTATTAGCTCTTACAATGTACTGCAAAAAAAAAACATAAAAAAATGAAATCAAATTTTGCAACTAAACCAATCTCGAATCCACTTGTAATCAAATAGCATATTATACGGTTTTTGATCGCACATTGTAGACCGCACTTTTTTACTTAACGCGCGCTCTATCTCTCAATAAAAAATCGTTCGATAAATTGACATAGATTAATATACTTGCAGATTTAGCGAAGAGTTCGAGGAGCTGAAGCACGTGGGGCGCGAGCAGCCGTGCACGGCGGCCGACCTGCCGTGCAACCGGCCCAAGAACCGGTTCACCAACATCCTGCCGTACGACCACAGCCGGTACAAGCTGCAGCCGGTCGACGACGAGGAGGGCTCCGACTACATCAACGCCAACTACGTGCCCGGACACAACTCGCCGCGCGAGTTCATCGTCACACAGGTGACTTCAGGCTTGATAGGCTTCCCATTTTTATATCCACTCTTTGTGCAACTACTTATGGGTATAAAAATATGTGTGCTGTTTTAATCTCGTGGTCATATAATTTGACACATATTTTATCTATCTGTAAAGAAAATTTAATGTGGAAAAAAATAGAATTGTTGTCATTGAAAAAAAATCTCTAAATGAGCTTTAATAAGTATGGTAATATTATATCTTTACACTATAAAAGTAAGTATTTAGCAGATTCATTTTATAGTCATTACAGCATTGTTCTACAAGATGCGCCTTATCATCAATAAGTAGGAAGGAAGCCGTTGAAAACATTTATTTTTTGTTATTTGTAGAATCCATAAATATATATATATTTATATGTCTATGGATTCTATAAATACATATAAACTAAATATTTTGTTAAATTTAAACCTGTCAACATCGACTATCAGGGCCCGCTGCACTGCACGCGCGACGACTTCTGGCGCATGTGCTGGGAGTCCGGGTCGCGCGCCATCGTGATGCTGACGAGGTGCGTGGAGAAGGGGCGCGAGAAGTGCGACCGCTACTGGCCGTACGACACGCGGCCCGTGTACTACGGGGACATCGCGGTGACCGCGCTCAACGAGAGCCGCTACCCCGACTGGACGGTGACGGAGCTGGCGGTGTGCCGCGGCGCGGAGCAGCGCGTCGTGAAGCACTTCCACTTCACCACGTGGCCAGACTTCGGCGTGCCCGAGCCGCCCACGGCGCTGGCGCGGTTCGTGCGCGCCTTCCGCGAGCGCTGCCCGCCCGACGCGCGGCCCGTGCTCGTGCACTGCAGCGCCGGCGTCGGCCGCTCCGGCACCTTCATCACGCTCGACCGCGCGCTGCAGCAGGTGACACTACACCTCCACATCGTATACACTACTCTTTTTACAAAAGAGAAGATGTTAATTTTGATGTTATTGTACAATATATACGTAATAAGATAGTATCGTTAAAATCAGTATGCTTTTATATATGCATAAATGTGTATATATAATGGATATACATATATGGCTTATATACATAATGATATATATAAAACATTCATACATAGGTATTAAACTTTTATTAACTGCCATTCTTACATATTTATTAGGCCAATAAATGGATGGAGAATTCATTGATCATTAGCTCGCCATTTGTGCAGTGATATTTTTAATATGATCAATAAAGGTTAAATAAATATTCATAAAAGAGGGGATGATTGATGATGATGATGTTGCTGTACTTAATGCTTGCTCCATTCAATTTAGTTAACGTGTTAAAATATTAAAATCATGTTGGGAAGTATCGTAATATTTAATTGTATAAGGTAGTAATTTTATTGTAAAATAAACAATACACGATGTGTGCGGGCAGCTGGCGGCGCACGCGGAGTACCTGGACATCTTCGGGATGGTGCACGCGATGCGGCGCGAGCGCGTGTGGATGGTGCAGACGGAGCAGCAGTACATCTGCATCCACCAGTGCGTGGTGGCCGCGCTCGAGGGCGCCGACCTCGCGCCGCCGCCGCCCAACAACCACCACCTCAACCCCGCCTTCGAGGGTAAGGACTACACTCCTACATATTACAATTCAAAATCATTTATTCATCTAGGTATTATTTCAATACATTTATGCGCGTCATTTATTTTGATTCTACCACCGTTTCGGAAAGGTGCTTTTACATCGAGAAAAAGGAACATACATATAGACATACGTGTCACGTGTGACTGACCGACTTACGAGGTGCATTCGGGTCCATAAAATAACGTTTGCACATCATTTGATTATTCGTGGTAAAACTTTAAAAATGTATATCGATTTTTAAAAAATATTGTTACTCGATTGAAGGGATTTGGTTCACTTAAAATTAATTAGGGGACAGTAGTTCTGCGGTACATGTTTTTTAACTTTGGTAACCGACTGCTTACAAATCCTCTCTTGCAGCTTGTTACTATTTAATTGTTTAATATTTTAACGTCACATGTGCGCTCGCGTTTACTTTGCCTTGTATAGGGCCACAAGTCTGTCCAAAAATCGCTAACGTAAAGAAAATGAGGGTTAAATTAACTTAATAGCCAGTTGTATTATTTATCGCGGGCATCGCCTAAGTTTCGATGAAGGCTGGCGGTGATTGCTATTCTAACTAAATTCGCGGGCACTAGCTATTGCATAAAAATATTTGTATTGATGTTACCAGATAGTTTATTGATACGAAGTATTTGTATCGAAGTTCTGCATGACTCACACATACGCATGTTCGAGCTCTCGGGCCCCGAGGTGGCACGCTACTAGGGTTGCCAACTGACACCAAATATCGATGAAATAAATATATACATTTCGATTTTATTTAACGTAAAACGTAACCAATCTGCCGTTATTAATACACTCAACCACATTAGGTCCATTATATGCAGTGTGTTAATTCATAACACACGCATCTGTTGTGTAATATAAGTTTACTGAGCAATTTATTATCACGAATGACTTCATTTATCAAAAGGAAATGTTTTGTAACTTGATAATATGATTTACTGTTATTATTATGATATTGTCAATTTAAACGATCAATTTTGTCTTCGAAAAATCTCAATTTCGACTGAATAATTATAACATGTAATAAATAGCACACAATACACCGTGATGTAACTGTTTAAATCATTTGTAGTAATAAAATTGTGCGATCGAGTAACCCCCGCTAGGAACGAAGTTTCGTACATAATTTTTTCTACTTGAAATTATATAGATTTCTATTGACTAAATTAGTATATTGCTTGTTAAAAATGACGAGTTAAGAGGGTTGCTCTTAATCGCACATACCTACAACCATATATATACATATATAGATAATAGAAACAAAAGGAAGACTCCTCGAGTGTATGTAATTTTTTTCGTTAGGTGACAATTTCTATCAGTTTGTTCTACTATAAGCCGCGTAAAGAAAGTATGATAAAAGAGTGATGTTAAATAAGTTGGCAACTGTGCGTGCGTGCAGTCGGCCGTCGTAAGTGTCGTGACGTTGAGATGTGATGTGGTCGTTTCTAGAGCGATGAACGGCGCCGGCGCGCGGCGGCTGCGACACGTGAGTGCGGCTTGACCATCGATCTCACTTCTATCATCTATGTACGATCACTAAAATCGTAACTTTCCTCTCGCTCCGAACGCACGCACGCGTAACCGATACCCGTAACGCCGCCATTCTAGTACAAGTACACCGCAGCTTGCGTTCAATGTTTTATTACAACACTATCTTATGCCACGTTGAGGCATATTCGAGGAACTAATAAAAAAGTATTTTAAAAATGTTTAAGTATTGTGACGTAGTAGTCAACGTAGTATAGAGTCGAATCGGGCACGAATAAATATGGAATGTTAAGAATATCCAGTGTACTTGTACTGTGGAGTGGAGTGTGCGCCGCCCATCAGTTTGTTCTCACCCGGCGGTCGACGTGCGACCCGACCCGCCCCCTCCCGCTGCGAGAGCTTCGTGTGGTGTGTTCAGTGTGGAGCTAGTGTCGCCCCCCGGCTCACCCCCTGCTCGTGTTTCAGACGACGAGGGCATCGCGGAGTCCGGCATGTGAGGGCGCCAGCGTCGCCCGGCCTGTACTTAATCTACGGCAGCTACTCCCGCCTCCACTGCTACTTTAAGCTTTTAACACGTATTTTTGTAAAAATGTACATTTTTCTATTGTAGGAGGACACTGATACTTTAACGTGTTGTATATAACGTAGTAAGTTAATCTCTTTAACCATGAAATGAATCGTCTTAGTTCAATTAAGTTGTAAATTTTTTACAAATTTTTAAATTTTAACTATAGACTTATGAGATGTACTTAAATCATTAAACTGTAGCTATTTTAATGGAAGGAGTGTGTAAACACATTTGGCAGCTTGGACGAAATGTACTAGTTATAAAGAAGGTTTTCAAACATTTTACAACAAAGTGCAAGGTAATTCATGACCGATTGAATCTCAAAATTGTACTTAATTGTTCTTTAAAACTAGTTATGTAAGGGTTAACAAGGATTAAACAGTTTGTGGGTGTCAACGCCCCTGCTGCGGCTTTTAATCTGCATTTTTTACGATGACGTGACTTGGTATGTTGTTAAAATATGTTTAAACAAGAATTTTCAATAACATTTAATTTGGAACCAACTTGCATTATAAATGCAGCTAATTCGTTTGTGATAAGTAAGAAATTGAGTGTTTGGATTATTACAGGTATAATAACTAATACAATTATATTTTTATACTGGTTATCTTGTGTAGTTTTATTTAATCTAATAATTAACATGTTATTTGTCCCGCTTTATTTAAGGAAGATATTTATGCTCATAGCCCAGCTGCTCGCATCCATCCTAAGCGATCAACGCAGCTGGTCGGTACCTGGATGGGTATGGCTAGTGCCAAAAAATTCTTGAGCGTTTCCGTGTTTCAGAGAACACGTTGAAACGTCGGTCCCGGTACATAGCAATAGCATAGCATTGTACATAGCGATTGTCGAGTCATGTTGGAGTCATTTGGTTTGGGGTATAAACACTTCCAACACTTGTGTTTGCCACTAACCCCTCCACCAATCTGCACTGGAGCAGCGTGGTGAAGTATGCTCTAACCCTCTCAGTGATAAAGATATATCCGTGCTCTAAGTAGGTACCTACCTATTAGGTTGAAGGCTTTTATTACTTGAATGGATATATTGACATTGATTCATACCCAACCGCAAAAGATTATGACTCAAATAAAATCATTTATTCGAAAGTGGTTTTTACAACCACTTTTCGCTTCAACAAGTTTGTGTTTTGGAAGGAAAAGAGGCAAGAAACTACCAAGGAGATTTTTCGTACAGTTACTAACGAATTTCTTGACGGATATGTTGTAAGATCATAAAATTATTTAAGTCGTAGTCATAATAAGACTGAACTGAGTGTTCTCGTCTGACAATCTAGCCTAGCTAGTCGGAAGTTGCAGGCGGAAAAATCAGCAGACCCATTGTATCACGATACCCATACTGACTGGACGTCTAAACATTGATCAGAGAGAATAACAATCTACTACGCCGATTCACCAATTAGGTACTGTACCATAGGTACGGAAGTTAAACTATGTCGAGTGATTTGTCTATGAGATTTCACTAACCAGTAACCACATCAAATAATTTTGTGTCAGAAGAAAAGGGGATAAGTCAAATCTCTTGGTTCACCTATATGTGGTCAGGCCTACATAAGGTCTAACCTTTTCTACCAGTTCATATCGAGTACTTGGCCGTATGAACGCGTTTATATATTACGTAAGTACGTAAGGAGTCGTGCAGCGTCTATTATGAAGCTAAATCGTGACAAACAACATCGCAAATTTATTAATATTTAATTATTGTTTCTGAGACTTTGGCAAGGACGTCATTCGTTCATGAGTTTTGTCATGATAATTGGACTTGAAATTTTAAAGATAACTCGTGTATGCCAAGCTGCGTTTAGATCAGGTTGAACTGAAAATCAGTGCCATGTCTAAAAACCTTTTACTAAAACCGATACGTTTAGAGGTTTTTGTGATAATTATGGGGTATTTGTATAACTGAAAAACAGTAGACTATACGGTGGATGGTGAGTGTCATAGAGTACATTGGTATATACTGATAATGAGTGTTCATAGTCAAACATAAAGTCAAAGGTATCACCGATGCGTTGGTAACGCAAAGAGTAGAAGAGAAATGTCATGGCTCCCTAACCCCAGTTGGAACACGAGATAAAAATGTCAGCAATAATAATTACTCTATCGTAATATTCATAACTTAATTCTTACGCGAAGCCTTACTAACAGGCAGTGCTTCTGTCGCCGCCGCTCATGTTCTTTATTACCTACTTCGTTTTTTTTTCTTTCTTTTCGAAACATACAGATAAAAGTCGCTCTGAAGCACTTTTCTATATTTTTCTATGTGACTTTCCTCTTTCATCGGGTCATAAGTGAAAAAAAATATTCGTTGTAAAAACAGAATAAACCTGAAGATATTTCTTGCATAGAGTAATGCCAGACCATAGACGAGAAGCTACTGAACTCTCAGATGTTAATTATTCTAAAAATATATATTATCATATATATTTCTATCATTGAGTCTAAAATGTCGATAGTATTTATACTAATATAATGAACCTATTCCTCAACCTGGACAGAACGATGCTAATGGAAGACACGATAAGGGCGAAACGCACCCTGTTTAAACCTTTGCCCTTTTTTAAAAGTGGAATGGAAGCACAGTTTTGACACAAGATAGACATGTTAAACTTGTTAAGTTTCTGTTCACAAACAAAAAAGTTTTATAATGTATACTAGTTAATGTAAAAAGGTACAAGGAATATTAAAATAAGAAATGCACAATTATCATGGACACACTTTGACAAACAAACTAAAACTTCTTTGATTTCTACATATTAACGTTTGAGTGGTCTTTATTAATATACATAACCTTAAAATTCATACATGCTAAGTGGTTACTACTCCAGTAATCTATGGTTGATACATAATTTTAATTTAACAGAAAACATTCGCTAATGATAATTTATAGATAGATAGACTATAACTTACGGATGGGAATATGAAAGAAATTGGAAAGCGCACAACGCACAGAGTAGTTAAAGATAATTGTTGTAGTGTACTTGCGTGCAAATATTAAAGTATATGTACGTTATAAATAAAATGCTTTGGCTTGAGCCTTTAGAAATAAAGTAATAACTTGTCTATGTTCAAATTGTCATCTTACATTTGGTTGTAGTAGTGAATTTGTGTGTGTTGATATTACAAATTACGATTTTAGACAGTAGTGTGCGTTCAAAGGAACTCGCTTGTCGCGTTGCGGTGCGTGTGCTTTCTACAATTGACTTTCATCGCCTCGTAAGTTTGTGAATTTTATATTTTATTGTGTAATTAGTGCCCTTAAAGTCAGCTGTTTATCCGACAAATGTGGAATTTGCAATAGCCGAATCGGAGTCCGCTAAAACCATTGGATCGGATCGTGTCGATGCGTCACCTTTGTGAGCCATATTACAAGTTCCTGTTATTCTAAAATCCATATACATCTTTCGTATCCTTAAAGTGCATTCATCGAAGATTCTTTTCGGATACGTTGTAGACCAGAGCATTTGCGAATCCAAGTAGTGAAATATTGCATTCTAACCTAGTACGGAAGCGAGCGGGGAGGAAGCGATGTATAGCGAGAGAGTAGCGAAGCGAACGGTTTCAGCGAGCGAGCGGCGGGGCCTGTGGTCGCCCGCGTCTTCTTGTTTGTTGTGCCACCAGTGTTCGTTCGGGAGACGTTATTGATGGCGGCGATGGGCCTCCGTAAAGAAATGCCGAAATCCTTTATAAATGTAGATTGAATTTAAAGCTCGGTTCCTCCTTACCTTCCACAGATCATTATTGTTAAGGATGCAAGGGATTTGTATGTTTTTATAATACCCATCATTCAGCTTTTCTCTTGATTCAATCTTTTACTACAGATGCTGATAAATTGTTTACTTGAAAGCTTAACTTCCACTGATTCATCTTATTTCATCATGTTATGCATGATGTTATTTTGACCAAAAATTGGCCTTTGACTGTAGGTATATTTTTATCTAAATTATTTATTACATTGTGTGTACGCTTTTATGATGATAAATACCTTAACAAGCCATTGAGTCTACACAATAGGCTGGTGTAGCTAATTTGTGTATGCTTCATTTATTTATTTTTTCTTACCACACTATGAATCTAAAATATTACATTATAAATAATGCTCTTCCAAAACTTATTCTCAGCTGAGAGAATAGTAATATATTTATTTTGTGCTATTTAAAGTTGGTGTAATCATATTTTTTTTACATTATTGTGTTTACAATATTTTCATATCTGTATATGCAATAATGTTGTTATTATTTGGCTCTAAATATCCATATAGACGTATATCCATAGGGAACTATAAAGCGATGAATTTTAAATACCATTAAATAGAATATTTGTCATTTTGGAATTTTAAAATGGCAAGGTAATTTGTATGTCTCATGTACACAGTGTTAGGGTATCCTTATTTAAAAAGAAAAGTGCAAGTGATAGAACTAAAATACATAAACACTCTTGTTAGTGATAATTATATTTATCAATGCAAAATAATACTTGCTTCCTGCAAACCTTAGAAGTAGTCTTAGCCTTTTAAAGTCAAGGTTAAAATTTTTATGAGACATGGTTAACAAGACAGTTACATCATGACAAGGATAATTAAATATTATTAAGGCTATTAAACAGGTTTTATCAGGATAAAGGCATGGTGGTAGCAAAGACCAGAAAGTTGGCGTGATGAAGGAGAGCCGTACGAGCTTGTGTAGCGATGTGTGTCGATATTGAGCAAGAAGGACGCGGCCCGTGCGGCGAGTAGGTCAGGCGGCAGGCATAGGCGCGGGCGGGCGCGCCGTATCTGGGTCAATGGTGGCCGCGCCACGGCCGCTGCAACTGGGTCACACGCCCCGCGCCTCCCCGACCTGCGCCCATTGCGCTTATTTCTATGCGATTATGGATCCGCCCTTTCGATCATCTACTCTCCCTCCGCTCTCGGCCTCGGTCGAATTGCGCCGACCCGCAAAATTAACCTTTCTAACGTTCGTCCTTCAAATTTTGCTTCAATACGCCGATTTGGCAGCCCCTGAGCCAGTGCAATGCGGTGTACGCCAACGTTTAGAATATTAATGTTTAACCCACCTGGTAGGTTCGATCTTCACTTTAAGGTCGCCCACGAAAGCCCTCGTTACCTTAAGTTTCGCTCGATTAATACTCTTGCGATCGAGGTGACGACATTAAATTGACAATGGGCGTGTTTATATAAATTGCATACGTTGACATATCTATATGCGTCCCACGGGCACCCCGTCAGCTCGCCAGCCGCAGGTGTCTGGGAATTGTCGCCGGGAGAGCCCAGATCTTGACCTTGTACGACGCACGCGTGCGAATGACCTCGCCGGCCGATGACAGTAGAGTTGATTGAAAGTCACTTAAATACGTTTTAGTGAGGTATTTTTGTACATCACTAGCTTTGTTACCGCCCGTTCAACTTTAGCTTTTAAGTTTGCGTACCACGACATGGAGCCTACGAGTATGATAATATTGTTCATCATTCGTTCGAAAAAAATGCGCCGAATCCATTTTTTTCTTCATTATTGAAGCCCATATATTTTTTTTTACTTATATAAGCCCAATTATATATAGATTCTTTATTTATTGCAATAGCTGTGAAGACCACTACAAATATTATTTACTGTCGAGACCATTATTAAATCCATTCTAATGTTTATTTTCTATTCTGTGTGAGCAGATCCATTTCCCAGGATATAAAGTATAATAAGAATTAAAATCTTTATCTAAATCTTTATTAGTTTCAGTGTGAAGTTGATAAAAATATTACATGATTACAAGTTTTAAGCTTTCAAAAACTGTTTGTGGAAACACTGAACTTTTTTGTAAAGAGGTTCAAGCCTTTTAGGGCAGGAATTTACAAAATATCTTAAAGGCTCCTACACTATGTAAGGCACCCCTTTAAAAAGTTTTACACATCTATGTCCATTAGTTTAGGCTGTGCTTTAGAGTTAAAAACACAGAAAAACACAGAGATAAATGAAAATTTTTAAACAATTGTTATTTGATTGATTTCATCAATACATGTCAAAAATAATTTTTAAAAATGTGGACATGACATTGCAGATGGCAAAGAAAAAAAATAGTTTGAAAGTTTCTTCTTTTTTATTACAACCATGATGGATATTATTCTTTTTTTCTTGTTATTTACTTATATTGTTCCACTTGTGCGTATGTCATAGAATACCTAACAGGTTGGATTATGTTCACATCTTTTGGGTATTTAAGTGGATTCAATAATGGCTAAATTCATTAAACAAAAGAAATATTATGCTATTTAAAAGTATAGGTAATATTTTAAATAATATACAAGCTGTATCATTGGATATTGTATATAAGTTATATACTTATTTGAAGAACAAGTATTATTTGTAGTGTTACATTCTTGGCTAAGACTATGTCCATCTGCCAATGTTAGTATTGCAAGATGTCTTTACCGTTAGCTTTGAGCGGGCTAAATTTACTGGGTGCAACATTGTCTCTTTTGTTGTCATATTATTGTATAGTAATATACAGAAGTATTTCGATAATAAACCTTTACAAATCTATTGAGAAATTTTTGTATAATGGGCGATATATTAAATAACAAAAAAATCTAAATTTCTTGAGCGTCATCGGTATCATGCGATTAGGATCACTTCAAGATCTTATCGATTTGATTTATAAGGTTTTTACTACATAATTGTAGTCCATCCCACTGACTGGTAATATAATAATTTGATTTACTGTATGTACAAGAAGGTATCAACACCGTACCCTATTCGTATGCTACGAGTTTGAAGACTATCTCACTAATTTAATAAGTTTGCAGCTCCCCGAACCGTTTTGCTATTCAGTGAGTGGCATAGTAACTATCGCGTATTGACGAGATTTGGTTCAAATCGTTTAATATCGTCGGTGTTAGGGAGTGTTCCTGGCATTATTGGCCCAATCATGACACCATATGGTTACGATCATAGTCCTTAGCTCCTATTTTGTAGTTGGTATTCTGAAAATTATTTGTTTATTAAAGAAATAACATATTTAGGTATAATTATTTATAGGCGTTATCTGCACAGTCAAATAACAATTGTGTAAACTACAAGGAAGTTAGAAAAAATGACTAGTCGATGGACGGTGACATAGTCGAGTTAGACGACAGTTTGTTTTTAGTAATTGTCATTCGTTCGTGTAATACGTTACGTTTGACGTTAGAAACGGTCATGTTGTAATGCGGAATACTGGATTAGTTGCTTTCGTATGAAATCTCGTGTACAGGTTAACTTGGAAGATTCCCCGAAGCTTTTTTTATTTAATATAAGTTAATGCTTGACGTCAACCCCAGGTGCTGGTAAGTGGTGAAGAAGTGCGAGCTGGTGGAAGCATTAACTTAGTAAAAGCCTATTCACTCTCCTTTTGAAGACTCCCGCATCATAAGTAACCGGGAACAGCGAAGCAGGCAGGCTATTCCAATCCTTCGTGGTGCGATTGTATTGGCGGGATGTTCACGACATAAGGATGGGTACTCGATGTGCGTTGGGTTGTTCGGTGGAAGAAAGGAAATGAAGAAACTGAATCGAACAGAGGCTAGCTACACTGTACTCGAGACTTTGTAGATTGGTTTGAACCAATTCAGGGTCACCAGTGAGTCTCTTACCACGTCTCCAACGAATCCAAAGCAGATAGGGTGGGATTTGGCGGCACCAGCCCAAACTTAACAGCAGGACTCCACACATGATTGGACCAGAGCTTTGTATTGAGTTAAAAGCTGACTCGATGTGAAGTACCGCCGCCCTATCGCAAATACACCAAGTTATTGACCAAAATAAAATAAGTTTCCTTGCAGCCGCTTTAGCCCTGGATTCCATGAACTGTCTAAAGTTGAGGTTCGAGGAAACTTCAACTCCCAACAACTGAAGTCGGTCCGCGCATTTCAAGGCTACATTCTGAAAACTAGGAGCCAGCGTGAACAGGTTCCTCTTGGCAGTGAACAGATACGTTATGTTTTAGATGCGTTGAATCGCACCAGATTGGCGTATTATCATTATTTGACAAGGGTGGCATTTCCAAGGGCCGCTGCGATCAAGAGTAGTCTATTCTGGGCGGATGCATTCAGGTTATATCTTATCACCAACACTAACCCTTAGAATGAACCATAGGACATTTTTGAATTCCAGATGCCTGATTTGAGCAGATAAATTGAGCTTCCTCCCTATAAGATAAGGCAGTCGGGGGATGATTGTTATCACCAAGATATGGACCGATATCTTATTATCTAAAGATGATCAGATGAGCTGAAGTCTGATCTCAATTTGACGGTCATCATACAATTAGACTCGCTTCAGTATCTTTTTGTGCACAGTTATTTCAAATTCATCCATTGTTACCACAGAAAGCGGGAGCGACCGGGTACACATTTTAAGACCTGTAACTTAATAACTAATACAGATATCGGTTTCATACAGAGGCCCGTGTGTCTGTATGAAACGGAGCCTGTTTAAGTTAAAGAATGCATTATGATCCAAGAGAATTACAACAAAAACCCGTTTAGTGACTTGGGAAATCCAATTGACTTGATTATGTTTAGGTTAAAGATATACCTATGCATTGCTTTCGAATTAATCTTCATTATCAGTTTTAAACAGTTAAAACTTTTTTATTGTTGAATTAGCTGTTCGTTACGTTGATAGTAACCTTAGGCGCGTTATAGATATTCCTGCTATATCTATTTCTCTAACCAATGATGAGTATGACGCGATGATGGAGTTACGAATACTTTCGAGCTTGAATTTCGTTGGGAGCAATGACGCCAATCCCACCCCGATTGCAAGTCGTACCGCCGCGGGCGTATTACGTCACGTCGAGTCGGCCACTGCGAATCGAACGGAGTCTTGCAGTCGTGGGCGGCGCCCCCGGCTCCGAGTCGACGTCGCGGTGCATGACACTCGTGGGACAAACAATACATTGAGATCATCGAGGTGTGATGATCTCGATGCGATCGCCGAAATCGTATAAATTGTAATGTAGCGAGTCTGAGCGAAGGCGGGGCGGGGCGTGCGGCGGGGCCGGTGGCGCGGTAGCGGGGGTCGTCGACCGCAGGGATGGGTCGAGCGCGCCGCCGTGCGCCAGGGGATGGCGGGATGCTCGGCGCTCGGGGTCACTGCACCGCCGCGCGCACCCGCGCAACCACCTCCGTGCATCTGCTCCGAGCTCCGACTGCTCTCCCGTACATTCACTTTCGTATATGTTAATGTCACCGCGTTTCCAGTTTGCTGGCCAACTGAGATTTTTATTTATATGTAGGCAACACCTGTTTCGTTACCGAATTATATTTAGAATGACTATCTTATAATATTATCTATGGCTGTTTCAGCGTATACATAGTTATACCTATCTCCAGTACAACTAAAAAATGTTATAAAACATGCAGAAACGAACGCGATCCCGTCACAGTTGTACGACATAAGCTTTGGGAGGTTGCTATTAGCGAAAAATAATAGTTGAGAAATCAACGAACATTTTTTCTGATTATCAAGACAACAGTAAATGATATCTATTATGTTCAGTTAGGACTTTAACGGTACAAAAAAAAATTTTCAATGTATACAATTTTAGGTAATCTTTGGATGTGCATATGCGATTTTTTAAATATTATATTAGTTCGGGCAACACATAGGTCGATTTGGTGGTTTATAGAGTAAGTATGTTGGGAGTGCGCAGGCGCCGGTGCGTGGTGACTGCGATGCTGCTGTATGCCGCCGTGTGCCGCTACTGCCGCCGGGACGGCACGACCTTGCGCCGCCGCCGCCAAGGTCCCGCGCGAGGTCGCCGACCCGCCGTGCGCGCTTTGTTCCTCGTATCGGTCAGGTGTCGTCCGCGGTCCGCGGTCCGCGCGGGAGACTCATCGATCGACTCGCAACCGATCCTCCGGTGACTCCTGAGCGAGGTCGACGACCCCCGTGTTCTGGGTCGTCCACGAAAACGAGCGAACGTTTCGCTATATGTTTACCTCGATCGCGTCTTGTGACGCACGCTTATTCATGATCGTTTATCTTTGTGATATGTGTGTGGCCGCAGACGCAACGGTGACTCGATATGTGAACTTCAAAACGACAACAAACGTCCGATATATATTGTGCAATAACTACTGGACATCAGAAAATACTTGTTGATCGGTGTACAAGTTATAACAACACGAGTTGAATCTGTAGCGGTACGTGGTAGCATAATATTTATAAACAGAATCAAAACGTAATGAACTTTTGTCATTCGATCAATAAACTGATTATGTGCAATGAATATCATGATTAAAATTAATCAGATTATTCAAACTTCACATGAAATCGATACTATTTATTACATTAGTCAGTAATTAAAATTACATAATTATTTTTGGCCGTGATTTTTGTTACATGTCGTATACATAGTATGGTACCAGGTGTCGACTACATTGTATGTAAAGTTCGTTAATTCGACGGATCGCACGGTATGAGATGAGTTGCATTATCTCTCAATGTCGAACAGATCGAGTTCGTGACGTATGCGTGCTAAATGGATGTTCTGAAGTTGAGCTTCAAAGGAATACAGTTCTGTATCGTCGATACCATTCACAAGTCCCGTCAAAGGACATTTCTTATTTCCAATAATAACGAATGCGTGAGTCTCAGCATACATTTTTCTCATTTAAACCTTTGGATGAAATATTTGAAAAGACATTTGTATTAAAATGTCTTGTAAGCACGTCATGACTAAAATAATAAATGTGATTTAATTATTATGAATAAGATTTTTAATTTTTCCAGAGTTTTGGTTTCTGTTATTATCACGAATTTTTTTTCTGTTACGTAATGTTTGGATGATAAAGACGTAGAAACTTCCTAGCTTCTCAGCTTTAGAATATTCATTTTTGTCTTGAAGATAAACATTATAATCAAACGGGAACACCTATGAGGGAAATCTTTCACTCCTTCGCAATACAAATGACAAATAAATACACGTTTATATGGAGGAATGTCAAAGTGATCTTTCATGATTGGTGTCAAACGTAAATCTATCTATACTTATAATAAATCTGTAGAGAGGTCAATTCTGTACATGAAATATATTTCCAAAATAACTATCAGG
>DWJN01002421.1:0-15300 GCA_018248895.1 Carystus phorcus | reverse complement strand
TAGGTTCTGTATCACGACAAACTACACTAACGACATCTTTACGCACTGAATTTGACACTGTTCTTATCTCACATAGATTGATTTTGAAATTATTTATTAATGCAACGGATACTTCAAAAATTACGTTTTTAAAAATCTGTCTCTTAATTCGCTCCAATGACCTATGTATGTTTCGAATACGGTCATTCTTAATACAGTACGAATTGTTAATTCCTTCTAATGGGAAAATTAAGTAGAGGTATTACGAAGGCCAAGTTACTAGTATAATATTGTATATCATAATTTTTAGGAAATCATGATATTTTTTCATTATCATTAAGCGATATCAAATTGTCTACAAATCTTTGTAATTTACATAATCTTTGTTTTTATCAAATATGGCTTCCACTAAATCACTATTTATCTGATTAGTGGAAATTGAGCCTTATCTTCAAAATTTTGTTATTATTTTATTATTATCATCAATTAATCAGTTATTAATCGTTTGATATCACGAAAGGTATGATCGTAGTAACCTATTTTATTTATAAGTTTAAGGTATTTGACAGGTTCTTGCCCGTGATTTCGCCCGCGTGGAAAAACTTTATTTTGATGTGGAACTTTACATCTATCCATTCATTCAACCCGTATTGGTTAGAGAACTATTAACGACACGTGGCTCTTCTTATAACTGAGGTCTCATGCGTATTTTATGCTGCTTATTTACTAATTGAACAAGTTTTACTACGAATTCAGGTTTTATTATAAAAGGCCTCCGACACCTAAATGATATACTGTGACATTTTTAGCTTAAAAAAAAAATTCCCACGTCGTGTTATAACAATTGTGACCACTAATTGATAAGTCTATACAATTGGCAGACTTTGAAATTAAATGTCCTTTTACTTTCACTTAGTAGTAGATTTTATTTCCAAATAATGAAATTGATTACTAAATATGACTTATTGAAATCCATGTTAGCGAATTTCTGTTGAACCAGTTCAATTCCAAGATCCAAACTTCCGTTTACATATAACTGTGACTGGTCGAAAATTACATTAACCTATAAATACACAGTGTATTTATAGACATTTTAGATATTAGAAGCGCTCCTAGGATTATGGTTTTTCATATTTCGAAATTTTCGTTAAGCCTTAGGCGAAAATATTTGTACATTTGTATATAAACTTTTTGCTTTCCTTCAGCAAAATCGATAAAGATCTTTATCTGTATCCAATTATTTACTTCTAGCCTATTTTGATTTCATAATTTGAGTCGACAACTAAATCAATAATCTGCATTGGAGCATCGTGCTCTGAGTTTTCTTAATTATGAAACAATATTCCTGAACTCGTCAGATGCTAATCTTAATTAATATCATAAATGCGAAAGTTTGGATGAATATTTGTTGCACAATCACATCTGGATCTCAGAGACTACTTTTTATCACGGAAAAAGAAAGATACGTGTTCGACAGTTCCGTCTGGCACGAGTATTAAAAATTACACATTCAATAAGAATGTGTTTAAACTGAATTTTGATCCTTCAGCTAAAATCGTTTTTTCAGGCACACTAAAGCTGAATGGTTAAGGTATAAAACTCGGCACCAATATATGAAATATTTGTGAAATTTTGTTTTGTGAAAATTCTTCCACGCCCAAAGCCCCGAAGAAGTGAATTCTGAAATAAATTCGAATAGACCTGGTTCTTATCAATAACAATTGTTTTCAGGTTAGGAATTCTTGGGACACGGGGACGTACGTGCAACAGGACGTCTGCTGGACTTGATGGCTGTCGGCTGCTGTGTTGCGGACGAGGCTATCAAACTCGAGTGAGAGACCATGAAGAGAAATGCAGGTGCCGATTCGTATGGTGCTGTCGAGTGCATTGCGAGATTTGTCGGTACAAAAAAGATCACCACGTTTGCAATTGATGATATCGAAGCACTAGAAGCTACTGGATTTTTGAGAGAAAATTTACTTTTTGAGAGATTGAGTTGAATCTTTTTATAAAGATTTTTGTATTGAATCTTCATTATAATACTCGTATGTTTATTATAGACATTTGTACTGCCAATGTGAAATTAACGAGAGATCTTTTGGACCATGGTATAATTTCTATGGTTAGGACTGACTAAATTGAATCTTTCTTGCCATTAGATTTATTACCAATATGATTATGAAACATGAGAATCTGTTCGAAAATCTAAAGATGAGTGTTAAGAAAGTGTCTCAAACGAGATTATTGGCATTTGAAGCTTTTTTAAGATCTCTTAAGAATTTTTGCGCTAATTACTACGTCCTTTTATTCATAGATATAATATAAGTTGTTGCGGAATGTACATTGGTTTCTTGAGATTCTGTTGTGTTCTTGTCAAAATGTTCTTCAAGCCTAAAACGATGTTAACGGACTGATTTGTTTTAGTTATTAGAATATTAAAGTCTTTATATATGAATTTTCTGATGATAAGCTTTAAAATTATTTACAGTATTATATTAACTTATTTTATTTTACGCTTTATCGTGTACAAAGATGTATATAGCTATTTTGTTAATATAATAATAGGCAGATAACTTACCTTAGTTATTAGATTGCTATTAATTTTGAAATTTAGGATAATAATGAAAGAATCTATTTAAGTTTCTATTGTAATTCTACCATCAACTGTAAATATTACAATTAAAGCTATTATGTACTTATTAGTAATATTTTTTTGCGTTCTACCTCATATGGAAAGAGAAGGATCTTTCTTGCAATGTTACATCGTTGTATTGACGTCATTGTTCGATCTTAGTTTTAATAGTTGTACTTCAAATCACGAGATCTTTGTAAATAACATTATTTGTTAAGTTAGTAATTTATTGTATTAGATTGTGATAGCTTTATATTTTAGTAATGACGTATCCGATCGAAATTAGTAGTTTATTGCGCATGAAATTTTCTCAATGTTAACGTGGCTATCTTGATCTTGTAAATAATACCTTGCTATCGATGGAATTGTCTTGTATTAGACAGACATACGTAGATTTGCCAATTATCGTAATTGTGTCAAAATTTGGTGGATATTGTATAATAGATTTTACTAAAACTCAGTAAATTGTAAAAGGTTTAGCAAATAAGATACTGTTTCCTTTAAATTTGAACAAGTCCAAACCAAATGTTAAATTAAGTATATAAAGATTCATATAGAAGTACTTTTGCATTATTATCACATGTTCAGGGTTCTTGCATGCGCCACTGCTACATCAGAGGGAAATTCCGCCGCGGAATTGAAATGGTGGAACTTCGTTAGTTAACTTTGCATTCAACATTTACAAAAAAAATCCATCTCGAGCATCCAATATGAACAGTGTAGTGTTCTGAGATATACGAAGTGACAAATTTAACATTGTTGATTTGCCGTCAGCGAAATATTGTTATGTGGAGATCGACGCATGTGCCAAAGTTAAGCGGACTGCTATTGGATATTGGATCTTCCGCAATATACCTAATAACGGTAAAGTCTGTATTCTGGAATGTATTGAATTATTTGAATAAGTTGTATTGACGATTCCTCACTTATCTTCCGCGACGAAATTTCCATCTTATGTAGTATAGGCCAAAACATCATCATTAACTTTTTCTGTATTTTTCTGATTGCTAATTTTACTGTTAATATTGTGTAGCAATTAGACGTAAATAGATTTATCATCTTTTTTGGTATAACGTGTTTTAAAATTAAATATTTTCAATTTTAAAAGTTCAGAAAATGTGTCGCTTAAATTATCTTGACTTATAAGAGCCGAGGCAAATACTTCTAGTGTAATCATTTGGATATGGAATAGTTACTACTTGATGTAAATTGCATAAAATAAATGTATTAGAAAAATTTTGATGTATTTTATTTATTAGCATAATTTTCTTACAATATAAGAAATTCTTTAAACTTCCAGATATCTGATTACTAAGTTTGGACATGTAAGAATCAATGATAATGCCATGAGGTAGTGGCACTTAGCGGATATAATGATGGAGCTTAAAATTGGGAGAAGGAATCCTAGAATGCCTACTGCTTTAAGCTAGTATGGTCTTAAAATAATAGCATAAACTTCGTGCATTTTTCTACTTTCAAAGTTTGCTAATAAATTATTTTTATAATTCTTATGTATACCATTGAACTCCTAAATGTTTGGACCATTTTTGTGGAAATTTGTGGATTATTTTGTCTGTGTAAGTGAATTTGAAAACAGTCTAGATTCACAATTCGATCTGTCAGAAAATGTTTTTTCATGTTGTAGAGTAATATTTCTTGGACTCGCTAGTTTATATAAATGCAAATAAAAGATAACAGTTAGGTCGATAACATTTATTCAACCTTAAGCTAAACCGAGAGGATTGCCAAGCCAAGGATACCGAGCTGGGCAAGGACTGCATACTTGCATCCAATAAGTCATCTGAAAAACAAAAAGTGTACTTTATTGACAGAATATATATCAATCAATGCTTGTTTGTTTATTTGTCCTCTATAGTCTCTGAAATAGTAGGAAATAGAGTATTGACGTCTTTCGCAACAGTGTTTAGAATTCTCTGAAAAAAGTTTTGTTACCAAAACTATATCGATCACACATATGGTTACAAAGTTACGTATTGTAAGTTGTTACGCATTAGCAACTTAACTAGTACAATATAAAAATAGTTAATTTACTGATAAGAGATATGTTAAGCTAAAAGATATATCCATCTATCAATCACTGGACGTCCACTGCTGGATATAGGCCTCCTCTAACTTGCACTATACTGACTGGTCTTGAACTTTTTGAATCCCACAGATGCTTGCAGTTTTCTTTAGATCGTCGGTCCACCTGGTCAGGGGTTGATCTAACACATTGCCGAGGCGTGGTCGCCATTTGAGTACCTTTCTTCCACAACGGTTATCCTTCAAACTATTGCTACTTCACAGGCTAATTCTCTGAGCTATGTCGGTTATTCTTATTCGTGACGCCGAATTACGTCAAAATATGCCAAACTACATCAAACTACGTCGATCTTGGAGGAATAATCAGAAAGAAACTACATACCAAGTAGTTTTTACTGTTCATAACTGTGAGTACAGGCACTGTATCTATAGGCAATTTGATACTAACACACTCATGTCGAAGCGATTTGTCTTCATCAAATCAATTCAAATATTCGTCGGATAAATATTTTCCATTTGGGATAAAAATATGGACATGAGGTTTTAACTGACAGTGTTATAAATAAACTTACATCACTGTGGTCAGACACCAAAGGTCCGCAATTATTCGGTACGCAGCCAGCTGGAGCTCTAGTCTTGCAAGGCATCTTCGCATATTCGTCCACGCTCACTGGATTTTTAACCCAATCGATAATTTCTTTACCGGTTACCTAAAATAAAAGCAATGCTAAAATTACTAGCGCTGAGAAGACGTCATAAGTATTATTACTATGGAGCGATAAAGCAAGGCATAAGATAATTTGACATTGTAAAGCGATAAGAAAAGTATGCAAATTTTAAAGCCTTAAAGGTTTCACGATTTTAAAATGGGTTATTATTGTTACTAAATAAAGTCTATTTTTAATGTAACTCATAAAGGAGCAAATGAGCGACGTGATGGTAAATAAACCGTCGCGCATGATCTGAACCAAAGACTAAACGTTTATTTCTTAAACTTCCAAGTTCCCAAGAAGGAAGTAACCAAGGTTTGGTTAGCGAAGGTAGTAACCAAGCGGGCTTCACGTAAAGGTACAAGTAAAATATTACTAATTTAATAATCATATTTTTAACAAGAAAATAAACTTGTCATAGAAAGAAAATCTAGAATAAATAAAAATTATCACTTAAAACATTGTTTATGGAGAAAATGGGAAACGAAGTTTTGTTACTTATTTTTAGACATAGTTTTCTCACATTGCTTATTGGTTTAATAGTCCTAAGGCAATATAAAAGGTTCAAAGGTTCTGCACGGAGGTGTTAAATAAAAGATGCATTTAATCTAATAATGTTTTAAGCCGCTTCATTGATTCATGTCTTTACTTACTTGCTATAAGTATTAAGAACAAAAATATTGCAAATTACTAATAGTTTAAGTTTAATAAATAACGCCATACACTCATAGCCCCACACTAGGAATCATCGAGTCGTGGGGTGCCATGGACAACACAGGAAGACAATCACAAAGACACCCAGACCGAGAACAGAAATTTAAACGCATCATTCAAATTTCCGCCTCGCTGAGTATCGAACTCAGGACCCTTCTAACGGCGGTCAGGTGTGGCGACCATTACGCCACGCGGGTCGTCAATTTCAATAGATAAAGAATTTAAACTGACCATAAACACATCATGGATATTGTTGAGCACGTCCAAGAATCTCATGAATGCTCTTCTTACTGCAGGTCTAGTGGCAATGAACGGTTCGTGAATATGGAACGCGAAAGGTGCTCGAGTTCCTAGGTAGTGCCTTTCGAAGTTTGCCAGCATAAAGCGGTACCAACCTTCTTCATCAGTTATAGCCGGTCTAGAAATAAAAAAGGAATCGATGCTTACTTAATAAAGTTGTTAAAGATCCGGTGTACAAATATGCTGTTTTGAAACAGTGGAAAATGTGGCATACATTTAACTCAGAATCAACAACACAGTATTTGAGGCATATAAAATAATTTAAATAAAAAAGGAAAACCGCGTTCAAAATAATAAAATCATTTGATGAGAGAAACTGTACATGAAATAGGCGTTTTTGGCTTCTTCAGATAAATTAAAGAAACTGGCATTTACTTCTCAAACAGTTTTCTTCATATTTTTTTATTTTTTTTTTAAAGGCGGTATTACTGTTTCGTTTGAAGTTGTTTATTTCTTCCGTTTTAGTGGTTTCTTCCATTATGCAGGTGTATTATATAATTTATTTCTCAATAGACATAAGAAAAAACCGCCTTGTGCGAACTGATACACATCAAGTGAATGTAGATTATTCGAGATAATTTTTTTTGGAAATCGTTTAAAAATTATTCAGCAACTAACTTCAGCCTTATAATATTACAACATAATGATACACTTTAATCGGTTTCTGATATTGAAAGTGTATGCAAAGTTTTATAAAGAAAATTTTCTACCTTAACGAATTGTCAATCTAAAGCATTTTCAAATCCACGATAGTTCACCCACATACCCATGAACAGAAAAAGTACATGTATAAATATTTGACTCGAATATGTAAGCTCTTTGAACTGGTTATCAGCTAATTCTCCAATTCTAGTTATTAATCTTGGTTCTCTAAGGTTAGATATGTATAGGATTTTCATAAAAATACTTACGCAAAGGCGCATGCATCTACCATGGAACACGGGAAACCGTTAAGATCAACCCATGTAATTATCGGCAATACCCATGGGCCAGGGATGGATGCAGTTGGACATTCAGGAATTATGCAATCCTGAGTGGATGCATAGTTCAGGGTATAAGGCCAAAGTCCAGGATCGCGAAAACTCATGGTAGGCCAGGTGCTATCGTAAGTGAGACCCGTAGTCGCCATCATTTGGAAGCTAGAATTTCCATTCATTTGAAGGAAAGGCATGCGAACACCTATAAAAATAAAAACTTTGTTAATGATCAACATACGCCAAATTTATTATACCGATTTCTGAATCAAAATGCATATTATTAGGGACCAGTAAACCCGGCGAACTTCATATCACTCGAATTAGTACGCTCAACCAAACTGTTGAGCGTTATAATATTAAATTAAGTATAGGTAACTCAAAACCACTCGTCGCTTATCGATGAAATTTAAATGAGACCACATAACAACTATCAGCTTTCCAATATAAAAAGGATCATCAATATCGAAATACCCAGTAAAAAGTTATTATGTAATATACTGAATTGAGAACCTCCCCCTTTTTTTGAACTCGGTTAAAATATTTTGAATTGTCTGCGAAATTATCAGACATCAATTAATACAGTAATAAATGGCTACACTCACCGTGAAGTTCGCTGCTTGGTATATTTGCGAAATGCGACATTTGAAGCATTTGGTCACCGAATTCACGCATCATAGTTTCGTAGGTAGCCTCAGCCCAGTAGGTCTGAGGGGTTTGATGGGTTATAGAGTGAAGACCAATTTCATATCCTTGATTATAAAGTTCATTGACTAGTCTGTAGTTCGTGTAGGCATGATTGACGAAGAAAGTAATGCCAATTGGGCAGCCATTTTTATTTACAAGACTGTATAAAGTGCGATAGGTTTCTACGTTGATAACATTAATGGCATCGTCGAATGTCAGGTAAACAAACTGGAAAACAAAATTGTCATATATAATTATGGAAATTTTACCATGCTTTGATGGAAACGGTGACTGACGAACTTTGCCACTAATTGGAACCACTAGAACTTGTGAGATCGTATTGTATAATATTATAGTTTCAAATTTTATATTATTGTAACAAAATCAAATACTTAAAAAATCGAGCTACGAAACATTATAAGGCTGGGGCTGTACACTGATATTCGGAAAAATCAAGATATACTACACGTTTGTCTTAATCTCTACTAGCGTCATTCGTTCAGATTGCGCCACCTTCCCCATTGTAATATAAGCTACAGTAGCTATAATATGTTAATTACTAGCAAGTTCAAAAGTATCAATGCCTACCTGTGGTGTATCTCTCGGAGCCAGTCCACCAGGAATGCTTGTACTAGAGCATCTACAGTTTGGAAGGGTGCATGTTTCTTCGTTACATGGTTCAGCCGAATTTAGTTCTTCTTGAGCAACCGCTAAAACCACTAGGAGTAACCCAAGACCTATCGAAACCCTCTTCATTTTGGCTTCAGACTAGTCGACACCGAAGTATGTAATGAAGTGGGACAATTATTTTCTTTCGTTAATTTATAAGTCAGTAAATCTATCATCAACATTCCTATCAACTGATTGCCGTGTAATCAATAAATCGGTAACTTATGCGTTTTGTGCATCTTATCACTCGGTCAAGCCTTTGATAATGTGATATTATTTTAATTCTAAGAGATTAACTTTATTATAGGTAATTAATTTTTTTATTAAATGATAACACATTGATATTCGTATACGTGTCGTGGGTGACATGGCATTACTCCATTAATGGTCCAATATAAACTGCGACTCCTTCTCAGCTTTTCAGGAGGCCTAAAGCGTACTTCACCATGCTGCTCCTGTGCGGTTTGGTGGAGCGATTAGTGAGCAACCCAGGTGTCGAAGGTTTTTATGCTGCCCGAAGACCATCGACATGATTTAATGGCTAATATGTACGATAAATTCTGGACAAACGCCTTAATGTGCCCTCTGAAAATCCTGCTACCGACCGCGAACGCAGTTGCTTAACTCGGTCGATCACTTCACCAATCAACCACAAACACCACCACAAACACACCAAACGATCAACACAAGCCGCAGTAATATTCGGCTCTGGCCAGGAATTGAACCTAGTATACGTATCTTTGCAGACAGAATACCGGGCGTATCCACTTACTTATTGGATCTTTACTGATTGCGTCGATTTTCTAAATATTCTAAAAGCTTCGATTGAATTATTTTCTACATTACTTGCAGATCTTCTGCGAAGGAAATCAGTGTTTTACAATAACAGAATCATGCATTTTGATACTGAACTTAAAGATAGTCCTGGATATCAAAACATTTGTGGTCCAGATATAGAATCCTTCATCCTCAAACTTCCTCAATAAGACAGGCTATAAGATATAACTGATAGCAAGATTAATTTAACCAAATAATGTAAGAAAAGGAACTAAAAGATGGAAAATTAATATTAAATCATGTGCAAACTGCCCTCGCTTCCCTTCTGTAAAACTGTCGCTCTTTGCCCAAATCCAAAAACATAATTGGGTCAAAACAAAAAAATACTTTAATGTAGTTTTTGGAAATGAGTATATTAGAGGAAGTTGGAAAGTAGCACCAGCCAGTGATCAAAAAGATTAGGGGATGCCGATTGACGTGGTACGGGCATGTAATGCGGAGGGATGAAAGTCATATCACGAGGAGAGTACTAGATTTGTATGTGGACGGATATAAGAGTAGAGGTAGGCCGAAGAAGAGATGGATGGATTGTGTGAGAAATGACATGTCTATAAAAGGAGTGAGTAAGGAGCTGACGAAGGATAGAGATGAAAGGAAGAAGACTTACTTCGCCGACCGCAAGTTGTGGGATAAGGTCATGGAGTCATTGATGATAGTTTTTGGAAATTCATCCCCTTCGAGGTTAAAGACTCAATGATAGTTGGTATGAAGCTTCTTTATATTGGATGTTAGAAATAAATAAATCAATATAGTGAGTTGGTTTAAGTTAAAAACATACCTACATCCTTTTTAAGTGTTCATTGTCACAATTAAAGTAATCTTACAAGGAGTCACAGTTAAAAATGTTTTCAAACTACACTTCAATAAACGGAATCAAAACAATGGCGTTCTTATATAATGCTGTATTTTCTTAAAAAAATAAGTATATTATACGTAACAAAGTGCGTCGGGTAAACAATGCATATTACATATATTGTAAAATATTAAGATATATTTGAATGTATGTATACATGATAAATTATAACACATCTTAGAGCCAAATCTTCTCTCAAGGGAGATTCTTAACGATTGGTAACACGGGTATGAAATTCGTTATATTATGAAATGTTTACGAAATTCAAATTTCAAATTATTCAAATTCTTTATTTGCTTAGTGTGGGTACATCAATATATCGTACATACATATATACATATATTGTATCGTATTGTATCATACATATTTGAATTTGAATTTACGAAATTCTTTGCGTAAGCCACTCTTCCATGGGCAAACTTACATAAACTTACACGCTAGTACTATAATTACTACACAGTTGATTATATAATTACAGACGATGTTGTTCTGGGGCTAAAAAAAGCAAAACAAAAGTGTAATCGTTTAATGTAAAGAATCAAAGTGATTGCATATAGTTTTTCGGCCTTTGATGAGAGATCTTGAATCAGTAATTTACCGTCGTCCTAAGGGATTGCCGAGCCATGGGTATACATCGGGACACGCGCTACACACTTGCATCCAGTATTCCATCTGTAAAGAATGATATTTTACAATTCTGCACGAAGAATTAAAGCTATATCGTCTGGATTCAGATGTTTTTATTTATCTTATTAATAGATACTAGTTATAAAGCTAGCGATGTTAGCCCTTTCAGGTTATTTAAGACTTTATCGTTAACCCTGCTGTAATCCTTTTCTTCATTCAATTTATATTCAATATTGATTCAAAGACATAAAGAAGCAAACACAACACGACCCTTCTTTAATTTTTCATTATTACTGATGAACCTTACAAAAGTAAAAGAACAAAAGACGGACTTAATTCTACTCACATTAAAATATTCTATGCCAGTCAACCATATGGAAACGGTAAACCAAAGAATGGGCTTCCAGAAAACAAAAAGTAAAAGGGGAGTTAAAATTAAAATACTTAGTACTAAACTAGTAAGTACTCACATCAGTATGTGTCGATTTCAAAGGACCGCAACTCCTAGTGATACAACTAGCTGGTACATTCCATTTGCAAGGTAATTCGGAGTACTCGTTCAGCGGTATGGGATTCTTCACCCAATCAATAACATCATTGGCGTTTACCTTTCAAATTGAAAATAATCCAAATGTAAAATACAATACACTGTAATATGGTATAGTACAGAATACTGTACGTCCATCAGAGCAGAATACCGTACAATATAATACCCAATTTCCGAAACAAAATTTTTGAATATTACTTAATATGTTATTACTAGTCCCTATGAGAGCTGAACATCTTGAAGACAGCAGCTTTTAAGCAGCGATATGAACCATCACGATGAAAAAGGTTTCAATTTAAAAACTATAAACAAATCAAGTCCTTTGGAAGTAAGACTATGTAATGGACTAATTTAAATAATTTTTTGTACATATTTTATATTTCTATTTCAAATTTCGTGGTCTTTTTTCAAAATCACATTGTAATTATTTGTTTTCTATCACTTTCTTTCTGCTGTTATTATAATTCTCTTCAACCTACATAGCTAAAATTACATCTTACCATGAAAACGTCGTGAATATTGTTAAGCATATCCAAGAATCTGACAAAAGCCGCTTTTATTGCTGGATTTGATCTAATAAACCACTCATGAACATAAAAACCGAAAGGGGAACGGTTTCCAAGATAGTGCCTCTCGAAATTTGTTACAAAGAAGTTGAACCACGCGTCTTCATCATTTAAATTTGGCCTGTAAAAGTAATAATGGTAGTATTATTACGTAAGATTATTTCAAAATATTATACTTAATTAGCAGTAAGTAAAATTATATCTTTAAATGAAATAATGCTGCATTACATACAAACCTTGAAAAGCAAGAGTCCACCATAGAGCATGCTGTATTACTTAGATCTAACCAGGCGATTATAGGTAGCACCCAGGGACCAGGAATCGAGGCAGATGGACAGGGAGGTATAAAACAATCCTGGGTCGAAGCATAGTCCAAAGTATAAGGCCAAAGGCCAGGGTTGATGAAACTTATAGTTGGCCAGGTAAGATCGTAAGTGAGACCAACTTCTGCCATCATTTGAAAACTAAAATTACCTGCCATTTGTAGGAACGGAATTCTGAGACCTGTTTAAATAGAATATATTATGAATGAATATATTGTTAAAATTTTTAAAATAAAAATATAAAAAGAACGCTCTCTTACCTTTGATAGAGTTTTGTGGAATATTAGCAAAATGCGCCATTTGAATTCTCTGGTCTCCAAATTCTTCCATCATTTCTTCTAAACTAGCTGTAGCCCAGAAAGTCTGAGGCATTCGATGGGTTATTGAGTGTAAGGCGATTTCAAGGCCCTGGTTATACAATTCATTGACAAGTACGTAATTGGTGTATTCATGGTTCACGAAGAATGTGGCCCCTGCTGGACATCCGTTTTTGTTTCTTCTGTTATAAAGAACTTCTCGGTAGGTTTCGATATTGAGAATATTGACGCCATCATCGAAAGTTACGAGCACGAACTGTAAATAATGTAAAAAAATATCAAATCTGTATGCTGTGTTTTTTAAGTTTTCTAAAAGTTCTGTAATCTGCGTGGAAGCCAAAATATTGTACCATATACTACGATACGAATATCGATCTACTCACACGAGAAAACTAGGTGGTAAAAGTTACAGATCCTATAATTATTTACAGGTTTAATATTTTGGCTCTTAGATATAATAATAAATAACAACAATGTAAAAATATCTCGTCCGCCCAAAAGATATTTCACGTCTGAGGACGAGTATTGACTTCTGGCATCATTTTACTAGAAACTAAATGGACGATGTTAATTTACCGTTCTTTTGTTTCTTACGGAAGATGTTAATTTACCGTTTTCTTTAAAGTATTTAGTTTCAGAGTGTCTCTATTTAAATACATTGGTAAAAAAGAAAGTATGGTTATTTTATGGATCCTCATAAATTTTAATTATAGCGACATCCTTTCGATTCTTATGTCCATTTCTTATTAATGCTCAACTCCTTGAGTAGCTTACCTGTGGCGTGTCCCTAGCTGATAATCCACCAGGAATATTTGTTGAAGAACATCGGCATGATGGCAACTGACATGTTGTTTGGTTACATGGCTCTGCTACATCCAATTCATCTGCAACCACTGATAGCACTATCCCAAAAAGTATGACTTTCATTACCCACTCCATTTTGGGAACTAATTACATCAATATTATAATCTTCAACCGAATCAGCTATTTATCCAAAATTTTTATCAACTTTTAAAAGGATTAGTCTAATCTAATTGAAATGTCTCGTTGTCCTAATCTTTGTACGATTTCAGTAGTTTATCACTGCTGATTTTTATTGTATCTATTTCCGGCAAGAGATATAAATAAGTATATTCTGAAAACTAGTAACACATCTAAATAAACAACAACACGTAACATATATAGACACTGTATGTATTTAATTTGTGTACATAAAGATCAATAATTTTAAGTTTTTTATTATTATATCATTCATATTTGATCAGACATAAATATGCCTATAAAAGAGGAACAAAATGTTTATTCAGCGTTTTCGATGAAAGCTCAAAACCGGCTTAAATTTTTCCGACATTTTCAACAGTATTGTAATATTTCATCAAATTTACACAAAACATTATTGCATCATACACGAAAATCTTCCTCTTGAATCACTCCGTCCGTAATTACAAAACGTATTTACCTGAAAAATTTCCAGAAATAAAAATGAGATAATCTCCAATGATAATAATATCATGCCAAAGTAAGTGATTGAAGTCAGTGACGCTTACAAAATATGTGATATGACTAACAACAGTAGTTAGGGGCAATCGCTATCTGTCATCGGTTTACATAAAATTTCCAGCAAACGAATATCCAGATATTATGGTTGTTAATAATCATTGGTGCCTAATATTACTAGTCAATAATAAACCCGAACTTCCTAACACCTTGGGATTTGTCCAGTTTTTATAACATTTCTTATTAATGCTCGTCTCCTATACACTAATGTTATATAACTTATAGCCTTCCGCGGTAAATGGACTATCTAACACAAAAATAGTTTTTCAATTGGAACCAGTAATTTCTGACATTAGTGCGTTCAAACAAACAATCTTTTCAGCTTTATAATATTAGTATAGATAAGTATGAAGACTTGATGATTATTTATCTAGACTAGACTCTAGATTCTAGAGCATTATTCAGGAACAAGTTTGAATTTAAGCCTTTGTTAGGGCATTTGTCCTGTAGTAATAAGTTTTTTCGGTCTATATCATGTAATTTTTGAGTTATAGAACTGCGTTAACTACAGGTGTCTTGTGATAAAGGCTTTGAGGCATGCGTTAACTTGTATGATATTATTTATACTTACATACATTCCCACTTAGCTTTGATTTATTTTTAGCTAGATAGCATTGTAATCCATCGTCATAACATGATAAAATCTATCTTTATTTATCGAAAAAAATTATAAAGCATGTATGCATTAAACTGATTATTTTTATGAAATACGGCTTGTTTCACTTCTTTATGATAATAAATTATCAAACGGCTTTTATTAGCTCTACTACTATACTAAAAATCTTAAAGAAAAGTTATCATATACAACCATAAAATCGTTTTGGTTCTGTTTATGGAAGTGCTGTTGGATATATCTTATATCTTATACTAATATATAAAGCTGAAGACTTTGTTTGTTTGTTTGATTGATTGTTTGAACGGGCTAATCTCAGGAACTACTGGACCGATTTAAAAAATTCTTTTGG
>DWJN01002420.1:0-15300 GCA_018248895.1 Carystus phorcus | reverse complement strand
GAAAAATTAACTAACCGTGCGACTACATTACTAAGTGAGCGACTGGAAATACAGAGAGTAGGTTAGGTTAGGTTAGGCTTGGTTAGGTTTTGTATTTTATGTAATTTAAAAATAATGTTTGTAAGTAGCTGTCCTGTTGATTTCTCGTCACTCGCAGTCAGTCGCTCACTTAGTAATACTATAACGTTAATATTTTTTTTTGTCACTTAAAACTTTTATTTACAGTGCCTGTTTTTAATACTACCTCATTTTAATATTCTATTTACAGATTTGGGTCGAGTCATAAGTAACTTCCGCTGCATCTAAATAGAAGTTAATATTCGTAACTACCCGCGATGAGTTACCGTGGCAAAAAGATTTTGTTCTGTGAATGTTTGTATTTTCACAATACCTGCAGATAGATATGTTTAGCAGTTGCCAAGAGTGCAAAAAAAACATGATAAACGCGTAAAAATAACACATATAGCAAGGGTGACTCAAGAAAAAATCTTCAAGTTAGATAGTCTGTTTTAACAAATCCACCTTACTCCTCAGATCTTACTCCGATACTGACTACTTTTTCTGTGCCACAAACAACTTTTTAAATAAAAAAACCTTTAATTGTGAAGCGCAAGTCATGCAACTATCGAAAATTCTTTCAAGTCCAAACCAACCAAATCTAACAAGAAAGGAATGGCAGGATGGTAGGATAAAGTCATAAATAATATTGTTAAATAAATAAGGAATAAATTTAATTTTTTCATTCAGTGAGATCAAAATAAAAGTCTGATTAAAATACTTATGACTCTAATTAATAATAATCTCCTCACAACAGTTGTATGACATTATAGATTAACAAAAATCGAAACTTACGCACGAATATACCCAGTCAGAACCACAAGATCTGGTAACACTGATTCCAAAGTCTCGTCATCGTCTATCTTCTGCAAATGCTCCGCCAGATGGCGCCAATACCAAGCAGTTTCCTTGTTCAACTTCTCAGCGGATATCAAACGTAACGACTTATCGGTTGGTAGCCATTCTAAAAGTTCAGAAATTGGTAAACGCCTGAAAAAATATATGATATATATTAAAAGTATACCTCAATTAAATCATACCTTCAATTTAGTTTATATTTGCCTTCAATCGGCATGGGTCTCTCCTCATTACTGAGGAGGTTTACAGCACACTCCACACTGCTTCAGTGCTTATTGGTGGAGGGGTCAGTAGCCAACCCAAGTGTCGGAAGTTTTTAAGCCTAAGTTTGTGTTGTGTTATCCATGGCAACCACACAATTAAGTGTGGAGCTATGAGTATGAAATGAAAAATATTTACTTGAATAAAGATTCCAGAAGCTTCCCAGCTACATACTGCGAGTCTTTGGCATCGTGAGTGTTGTCCAGTCGTATAGCCTTCAACAAATCCACTATATTCCCCTGAAAGCTGCTCAGCCATCCTGGGATGAGAATCTCTTCTACAACCCGTTTGACACGCGGACTGCGTTCTGTTAGACCCACCTTGAAACATTATATAAGGTAATTTTTTTTATATCAGTAAAAAAGGTTTCAATAGTTACAAATAACGTTGCTAAACCGTTCCTTACACAAACATGTATATCTGGTAATTATTGAAACTCAAAACTTACTTAAAACTGTTTTTTGTAATATTTGTCCAATATCTGTGCAATGATATTGTAAAAGTACCCTTTTTTAAAACCCCTAGGAATATGTGTACAAATTTTCACGATGATCGGTTGAGAAGGTTAAAGTATGACAAACTTACATTTACATTTGAGGCCATGAGAACCATAGTGTATAGTGTAGTATAATAAAAATATTAATAAAGCTATTTTCTAAGTACTACAAATGATAAATTGGAACATTATTAATGTTAAATAAAATATAAAAATATGTATTCTAAACAGTCCTAGTAGATTAAAAAAGTACTGTTTTTATTTTCCATGGTACTCGAAAGGCTTGTCCATTGAATTAGGCCACTATGGTTCTCATGGCCTCATTTATTATAATAAAGATATATTACCTTCAGTGTCAAAACTCTCTGCCTGACTCGTAGCTGAGTAACGTTAATAGCGGATATGTAGAGGAAGGCTGCGCGTCTCACTGCCTCATCCACGTCACATAATCGTTCGAGCACGAAAGGAACGTTGCGGGTACATTTAGCGATCGACATTAAAACAGCTCTGAAAATATTTTTTAATATTTAGATATTTACAACTCTTTATTGTTCGTCATAATATACAAATTTGTAAACATTGATCATTTAGCATGTACGAGGCAATTTCTTCTATACCAATAGGAAGATAGGAAGATCATGTCTAGAAAATAGGGTGGGGTATAATAGCAAATAAGATGTACAGGAGAGGAAACGGAAGGGCTAGAAGAAACAGAGACAGAGCAAAGGGTAATTTATAGACCAAGGTAATGCTTCTTTAGTATGGTTTCGTAAGAACCCAAGTTTCGGCTGTATTTGAAGAGGTCGAGATTTTACGGGCTATACGTAAATTACATGATTCAGATTAAATAGTAACATTAGATTTAAATTCATGCAAAAAGTCTCATATTTGATTCTCGCTTCAGATCTTTGACAGATAATTATTGGTTGTATATGATACTTTAATTGTATGCCTATGTAAGAAGTTTCAGATCTTAGTAATATGCAAATTGATCATCTCACCTCCTTACAGAAGAACTAGGATCGCAGCTCATGTGAAAACGATAAGCCCTAGTAACTTCGTCATCTGGTTCCATGGGATTCTGTAATCGCTGGAGAGCCAGGGCAGCCCTGCATCGAACAGCACCGCGTGTATCTTGAAGCCGTTGCATCTGATATTCAATATTTTGTAAAAATAGAATACTTTGTTAAAAAAAATACAGACGAATTGAGAATCTCTTCCTTTTTTGAAGTTAGTTAATAAATACAGACATCTACCTACATATATGTATTTTGCATTTTAATTATAAAATTGAAATTTATTTAAAAAGTACACATAGTACACCCACCATAATTTGTAGTTAATAATTAGTCAGCTCTTTTTATTCCTCCATCATTCAATGCTTAAAATAGGGTAACCTTTATTCTAACATCAGAAGCAAGTACATCACTTTTTTTTTTAATATTGCTACACACTCATAGCCACCACACAAGGTGTCTCTGTGTGACCCTCCCCAATACATAAAGACAAAGAAAAAAAACACAAACACACACACAAAGAGAATAGAAGTTTAATTTAAACTCATCATTCAAATTTTGGCCTTGCTGGGAATCAAATGCCTCAAACGTATGAACAATAAAGTGACCATTGAGCCAACCGGGTCATCAACTACCAAAACAATGTAAAAATGTTTATTTATATATGCATATGGTTCACAAGATTTATATTCATAGAGACGTACCTGTGATGCAAGCAGTTTATCACAAAGATCATCATCCAAAGAGGCATCATCACCCAGAGCTGATAGAACTGCCGCCAGCAACTGGCTCGCTCTATACCTCACAGATTGTCCAGAAACACATTGACACTGAAAATAAATTTTTAGCTTTTATAAACAACGAAAAAAAAACTAATTATAACTTTTTTTATTTTCTTAATTGTCATTTTTTTTATTGTCTTCATCATTAAAATTAACACAAATTTGGATTTCAATTTCTTCATAGTTACAAATCATAGTCTCGTAAGTTGCTGCAATTAAGTTAAGGATAGCAAAAAAAAATTTAAGTGCATCTGTGTTGTGAAGGGCATAATAATGCTTCGGGAATAATTGTTATTGTTAAAAAGCAAATGTTAAAACACTTATATATATATTTATATGTTGGAACATTTGTCCTGTTTTTGTAACATTTCTCATCAATGCTCAGCTCATATCGGTTGTAGCATTATGTTATATAGCCTATAGCCTTTCTCGGTAACTGAACTATGCAACACAAAAAGATTTTTTCAATTCAAACCAGCAGTTCTTTAGATTAGCACATTCAAACTATAAAACTCTTCAGCTTTATATTATTAAGGATTGATTAATTATAATAAAATGCTATACTACTATTACCTTACCTCAAATATGATATCAAAGATAAACATTAAAAATTCCTCCTCATCGTCCAAGGAAGTGCAGAAAGAGGCCACAAATTGGACCACCCTGTCCACATTAGCACTGGTGTCCCCAAATGTGAAGAGGTAATGAAGAGCATTCTTAAAGCTTTCTCTAAAGACATCTTCGTCGAGCTAAGAATATAGGAATTAATAATTGGTAATTAATAATAATTATAATCATATTTAACACTAAATGTAAACTATATTATAAAACATTAAAGATCCATTGTTTTTATACAATTAGCTGACCTGGAGTAGGTGAGTCACTCAATTATGAATAGTCATATGGAATGTGGATTGTTTGCAATAACAATTTATCTCATTAAGGCAAATTTTTTCGATTTGATCTCAGGAAATGCATATTTATATGAATTCGCATATATTTACCAGAAATGTCTTTACAGAAGTCAATGTTTTAAATATTTCAATATACTAATACACTTGAGGTAGATGAGATATTATGATTACTAAACTCTTAGCATTGACATTTATTCATAAAATTCTAGAACTTTAGTTGAGTTCTGTAAATTGGTAAGAGTGTTAAGTTATTTGTTAATTGTCCAATTTTTATAACTTTTTCAATAATTCATCTCAAATCTAAAACAAAATATAATAAATAAAACCTTTACCTTCCTATAAAGTTTAATCATTTCTTTAATATATTTCTTATGTTGAAGAACATTGAATTGAACATTTTGAAATATCTTGAACATAACAGGATTGTTTCTCGGATTCGGTTTAACCGCCGTTTGCGGAACTTCAGCTTCAGCCACAGGCATATTTGGCTCTCACACTCACTTTATTATTCTGTTGTGATTAAAAACAACGTCAATAACATTAAAATTGTTGATAAACAAGCACGATAACACGAAAGCGAAACCGTTTATTATTATTCAAATTCAAATGAAACTAATGACAAATGTAAAACGACCATTCGTTTTTCGCTACACTACAAAAGTACAAACAGTTAAAAAGTAGCGTCAGTGTCAAAGCTTGGACTTTATTGTCAGTAGTTGTCAGTGTCATGTCATACATCAATAGAGTTGCCGATATACATCTACAATCGATACATGTAATGATATCCAAATGTATCGATATTAAATATGCATTAAAATCGATATTGAAAAATCTTAATACAACTGTTTTTTTACTCTTGGTCGGCAACGTTTCGGTAGTATCTTTAGATTCTTTAGTGTTACTGATGTCCATCGGTATTACGACCATTTACCATCAGGTGATACGTTTACTTGTTTTTTAACAATAATCCACCAACAACTATAAACATAGCAATAGTTTATTATAAGAAATTATTAAACAGTTCCATTTTCGTACTTAGTACAAACACATCGTAATTTGGCACTTTGCCAAAATTAACGTTGTACACACGAGGTTTTGGATACCTTGATAATTATATTAAATGTTATATACAGTTAAATGATAAATTTATATAGGCAAGTCATTGAAAACAAACAAAAAATATCGTGAAAAAGTTTTTATTGTGCTTAATTTATTATAAAATAACATTACTACTAAGTTAAAAAATTATTTACATTTATGTTTAACTAATATTTTTAGAAATAGCGTTCAAAGATTATTATTATAATTAGGTAGCTACCTACATAAATATTATTTGCAATAGGCAAAGTACCTACGTGCTTTTTTCAAGGAAAATAGGGTTTATTCTAATCATACAATGTATTTATTTATGTATTTAAGATAAGTGTTACGACATTAGGTACCTTCATGATATATTAAGTTAAAATTAAACCTTTATGGAGACATTGTGTAGACAGGTAAATAATAGTAGTATCAAAAAAACATTATTATGTAAACATTTGGCCTTTAAATAAAAAGTAAATTAAAGTAAGTAAAATATTATAATTAACGACTAATTAAATATAATAAGTATATACGTTAAGAATAAGTACAAATATTTAATTACGTCCCTATGAACAAATTTTTGATGTCCATAGCCAGTGTAAGTAGGTATTGAACTTAGCTTGACACGCTGCCGCGTGTATAGATTACAACACAATAAAAGAGGTTAATACATTTTTAATAAATATTAAAATAATATTACTTAAATGGATAAAAAGATGTTCTTACATTTTTTTACAAATTGTTTTATATTAAAATTATTGGTGTACGAATATAAATGGCAAATTAACAATAAAGGTTTCCAAAATAAGATAATAAATTATTAACTATGAAGTAAATTATAAAAATAGCCGAGTGCGTGTTGGGTAGCAAGTAGTGTAGGGTTCTACAGTTGGTCCCAAGCTGTGATGAGTTGTCTTTTAACCTGGTTATGTTATTATGTAATATTTATTATACTACTATCGTATAGCACCTTAATATTTTCGCAAACGGCTATTTGAGGCAAAAAATTGTTCTCACCCACTCCCACAATATTTCAAAACCATAGATTAGAAAAAAAAACTAATTTTACACGTGGGGAAGGTACCGTATAAATTTGTAAAAGAAATTATTTTACGACATTGTTAGTAAATTATAACGTTGTTGAATACGGAACTGATAAAGCCATCGTAGATAATACACGCCTGATCTAGCGTGGTGTTTAAAATAAATATAGAATATTTTAATTTTACGTAATTGCAAACGTACATGGGCGCTTGTATTATCTATCTCAGAGTGGACCTTAATTTGGATTTATAGACACAAAGTAGATAATACATTATGCATTGCTTTATTGCCCTAATTGAATTTTTCCTGTCAATCACTGGAGTAGGTGGGATTTTATATTTTTAGTAGAAATGGAACTTTTATTAATTTACGAATGAATATGTATTAACGTCCTATTGTGATTAAATTCTAACATCTTTTATACTTAAATTAAACTTTACAAATATTGTCACGGTAATTCTTTTGAACTTTAAAACCATGTCATTACAAAAATGGGCAAATTACGGTTTCAAATTATTTTTATTTTTATACGCTACAGTAAAATTAAAAGCTTACTATTAAATCTTAATATCAAATATAGTTTATAAAGCCGATGATTTTATATTAATCATTAATAAATTTTATAAAGCGTAAATGGTTTAGCTCTAAACACAGTAGAATATAAATTATAAGTGTATTCGCATCAATATAAAGTAGATTTGCCATCAGTAATGCGTCCAGTATCAATATTTAAATTACTTTGATTTACTAGTGTTCAAACATCTATTCGAGATCTTCAATTAAGGAATCCAGTTCCTTTTGCAGCGTCATGGATTCTTCTCTCTGTTTCAGTACGTCGTCTTTGAGTCTGTCGACGTTAGCTACTAAAAGCGCGTTGCCTTTCTTCAATGCATTCACCCTGGTCTCGTGACGCTTTAGCCTCTTCGTGAGATTATCTTTCTTTGCAGGCAAAGGCGCATCCTGCAGAGAAAAACCAAATAACAGATAAAACACATTTTTTCTCCTTCTCTTTAATCTATAATAAATACATTTGCATTTCAATGTCTATAAAGATTTACTACGCAGGGTGAACATTTTATATAATTTAACTTTAAGGTTTAATAATAAATGCTATTATGTAATAACCAAGTAGTAGTCGATTTATGAAAAACTTAGATAAAAATTCACGTACCTCTGGCTCACTTTCACTCTCAGTTTCACTTTCGGTATCTTGTTCCGTCTCCGTTTCGGATTCTTCTTCTTCAGTCTCACTCTTCTTTGTAGCCTCGGATTCCTCTTCTTCTTCCTCCTCCTCTTCATCCTCATCTGATCCGACTTCTTTCATCATAGCTGCCATTTTGTCAACTTCGCGTTTCAACTCCTTGTATTTTTTCTTCGCGTCTCTAAAAATTTAGAACATTAATCACTTAACACTTTTATTAACTATTTTTAACTATAGTATTATTTGCTGTAGGTCACAGAATAGCTTGCCGATTTTTTGAGTTAACCTAAGGATGTAAGTCTAGTTTTATAAGATTAATTTCAAATCTTAATACAAGTTTAGTTGGAACGATGTGCGTAGCGATGAAGTTAGCAAGTATATTTCTCGGTTTCCTTACTTGAGTGCTGCTTGTTGGTTTTTAAGAGCCATTTTGTAGCCCATGCGTTCTCTTTTCATATTGTCCTGTTTTTCTTTCAAATGTCTTATCTTGTTTCTCATGTTTCGAATTTCTTTTTCTAATCGTTTTTGTTTCTTTTCTTCGCTCTCCTCCTGTAATTATTTTAATAAAGCATTAGGGCGAATGGGAATAAAGATTTAAAGTATTATTGGGTGAATAAATCCTACATTTCGCAGTTGAATTAATAAGTATTATTTAGGAACGAAATCATAATTTATTTCAAATTAAGTCCATATCCGATTATAGTCACCGATATAATTATGATAAAATAATATTAACCTATGACAAAGAGTATATAAAGACTAATATTTGTAGTTAGAATAATAATGTACAGTTGCTTTTAAATTCAACAGCCCTTACAGCTTGACGCGAGCCTAGAAAATTTTAAAAAGGAGAAAAAAAGTACATAAAACACGTAATAAGTATGTTAAGGAGTATAAATTGCATCTTCAAAATTGAGAAATAAGTCGATTCCTATAGTAATTATGATTTGTATTCGTAAATGAACAGCATTAACAATTTTGTTGATCACTAAAGTCCCTATGTTATTCAATGACCCTTGATATATGTTTGTTATTTTTTTAATGCTGTTACTCTTCCCTACTGCTTCAAATTAAAACATTGAATTACCCCTTCCTCGTCATCCGAATCCTCTTCTTCCTCGAAACTGTCATCTTTTGTAACAGAAAGTTGCTTGATTGCATGGCTGGATCGTCTCGAACCTGCGCTTGTAGGCATAATTCCCTGTAATTAGATAAACAGTAAATATTAACTTAACTTAATTTGTATCTCAATCTAAATAAATAATTTCATAAATAATTCATAAGATTTGTGTAAAAAAAATTGGAAGTTAAGAAAATTTACCTCATCATCAGCATAATTATTAGTAAAAGCAGCGTTATTATTGTTAGAGTCATTAGCGTTCTTTTTTAGATCCTGGGCTTCTGGAGAGTCTATATCGATATTCAATAACCTACACTGTTTTTCAAAATCAAGTTGTCTCTTTTGGTAGAAAGATAAAGGCTCCTCTGATGAGTAAAGTTCTTCTAGCTTATTCTGGAAATTCCCAATAATAAAGAGTGTGTTAGCTTAAAAGCAGGATTCAAGAAGTTAATGAGCGTTTTAAAGCAAAGCTATTATTTAGTCAAACCATATACTAACCGATAAAGCTTGCTCTAATTTCTTTTCCAGTTCTGCATTTTTTCTTTTCATTTCTTCCAAATCTGCTAAAGCGTCATCCCTTTCCTCTGCAGCTTCTAAATACTTTTTCTCCAAATTATCTGCAGTTTCCTTAGCTTTTTCTACTTCCATTTTTAGATTATTTACTAGTCTTTCATCATAGGCATCAGTGACTGAAATAACTGTTTTATGTTGTTCCTGTTTAATAATAGCTCGTTCTCTAGCTAACTCAGCTTCTAAATTTTGTATTCTAGTCAGAAGACGTTTATTTTCTCTCTCTTGAGCTTCTTTGTTTCTGTTAAATTGAAAGGATAGAGCAATTATTAACTCTTTATACATGTTGATTTATTTTGTACGATTGTCCTATTTTTACAGATTGAGAGTAGCATATAAGATAGATTTAGTTAGTTAACAAGTTGGCGGGAAATTTTTTTCAAATTCAAATTCAAAATCAAAATCATTTATTCATAAAGGTAATATTTCAATACTAAATTTAATTTTAATCTTTGACTGGGGTTATTCATCATGTCATGTTGTTTCATTCCTAACGCAGAATTATCAATTATTGTGACCAATATTCTTAATAACATACCTCAATTCTATAGCTAGAAGTTGCTTTGTGGATTGTAAATCATCTCTCACTTTATCGATGTCATCCATCTCATCGATTTCTTCTTCTTCAGGTGGTAGTGCCTATGAAGTTATGCGCAGACATATTAATCGAAAAGATAAAATAAAAAATATGCAGCATTGCGACTATAATAATAATATATGAAAAGTAGTCCGTGCATGTGAAATATGATATTTATATCCATAATTTATATAAAAAATGTTGTATGTAAGTAACGGCTGATAATAAGTGATGGCTCAAATTATTATTTTTGTACATAAAAACAGTTGGAATTTACCTCTGCTACCGATACTCCAGATGGAGACGCGGCTATATTTGCTTGTGACATTGATTTTTGCACTTGTTCTTCTATAGTCATTTGTCTTCTAAACTTTCTCAAACCTTCTAAATTAGGCTTACTTCTATCATTAGTTTTCACTTTCTTTAGTTTGATACCTTTGGAAATTTCTTTAAGTAATTCATTGTGAGAGTTAGGCTTCTCGGATTCAAATATAAATTGATCCTTGTTTTTGACAACCGTTGATTTAGCTATTATAGGACTTGATCTAAAATTATAAAGAAATTATAAGTACCTTTACTTCTTTTATGGTTTTTTTGCATTTGTATTTATTTTATACACATAATATTTTACCTATCGTTGCAGACCACATGTTTTAATTTCTTCCCCTGTTCTACTTCTTTCATCATATCACTCCAGTCTGGCCTTCTTCTAGGCCTACTGCGGAGCTGTTCAATCTTTTTCAATTTAGTAGGATCCAGAGGAGATTTTTTGAAGTCAGGAGGCGGTGGCATTTTTGGTGGCAAGGGCGGCGGCATAGGCGGTGGTGCGGGCTTTAATAAGCCTGAAATTTGTGGATTTAAATATTATATAACTGTAACATAAATCGTTGATATATTCACATTGTTTAAATCAATCATTAATTTTACGAGACCTTTGAAAATATTTCCATTTACTTCCAACATTATAACCTTTAAATAAACTTAAATCATTTGCACTGTTGATTCCGAGTTTTCACAATAATACGCACATGTAACGTCACTATTATAATAAAAATTAAAACAAACAGAATGCAACTAAATGTCACTATTAAAATGCTTGTTGATTTTAAAATATATTTAACAGAACCAACATCTTTTGATGTTTCACGGGGAATTTGTGCGTTTGCACCTGATGCGTTCGTACCGTATGCGGAACTAAACGAGACTATTTCGGACTAGATGTAGACCACAAACTTGTCTAGCACACCAGAGATCAAAAGCAAAGGATATGCGCAGCTCTAATGAGATTTCAAGATACATTCCTACAGTTAAACATAGACTCTCATTACGATGTAAGGGTTCGTTTGAATGCAGTTAAATATGTATTTCAATTTTATGTTTTACAGAATTTGTGATAAGTTTCATATTGAACTAATAAGTGCTGAATAATTGGATTAGTTCATTTTATACGTACCTATAACTGTATCGATATGAATTTGAAAATTATCTAAGATTGTTTATTTTAAAGATAATTCGGCTGTACCGGACATTGAAATGTTTGCCAATTTCAAATTGATTGATTAGAGCATACGCAATGAGTTTAATGTATAGTTCGTGTACTGTGTACCTAATTATAGAGGAGATGAAATGCCAGTATGCCAATGTTTGTGTCACATGTAATTAAATGGGTGAAGTGAGAAGTCTTTTGTCTCGATCGCTACATCTATTCTTGTTTAATACTATGCTACACGATCTCGAAAAATGTATTGGATGAGGTGTTGATTCTGATGGATGATTTCACCGTTGTAATATGAATTGTTGATATAAATACAAGTATGTACGTGCACGTGCGTTGCCTGCCATTATAGTAAATCACCATCAACTTATTCACTAAATACGAATGTAAATATAATGGCTAGTCATTATTAAGTTATATGTTCTAAATTCTCAAGTATTATTTATCAGTTAGTCGTCTGGGTATATAATATATTAAGTTTAGTTAGATTCTTAAGAACGTGTTATAGACATTATTTATTAATATTTTGTGAAACTATTATGATTTGAACGAAATATTACCTTTTCTTGCCTTATGATACAAAAGAAATATACAGAACATGTAAGTAACATTTGAAGTGTGGTATTTCATTATTTTTATTGTTAAGTAATTTCACAATGTACCTATTGGTTAATTCGGGTGAACATTCCAGTATTCTTATTTCGAGAACATCCACTTTGGCAAAACTTAGTGACTAATATATAATATTTCGTCTGATTGATAATAAATTAGGTATATTGTTAATGTATTAATACAAACATTTATAGTTAAATTAACACTTGTAATCGAACTTACTTCTTAAACTTTCATTTTTAGTTAGGGTATGACCTTTAGGAACTTCATTTGCCAGTGTTTTGTCAATATTTTCTTTGACACGCTCGTGTAGCGGGTCTCTCCATTTTTTCATACCAACATCATCTTTCGACGGTGCTTTTTGTAGTGGTGGTTTACGGGGTGGAAGCTAAAAATATAGTTAAAAATACTAGAGTACATATTTTTAAAATAATAAATATTCAATATAGAATATTAAAATACCATAATATTTTATATTTCGCACCTTGATAAATAATTATGTATACTAGATTGGATGGAAAATGTCAAATTACTGCATACCTTTGAAGGCGTTTTTTCCAGTGGGGTTGGAGGTTTTGTAGCCATCTTTGAATTTTCTTCTGACGACGATTTCAATTCCGCCTTAATGTCTGTTTTAGACTTCTCTTCTGTTTTAGATTTTGAGGTAGGTTTTACCTCAGGTTTGGAATTTTCTTTAACTTTATCTTGTACTTTTGATATATTTTTTTCTTCTATCTTTGGTTTTGATAGCACTTTGTCATCAACTTTAGATTTAATGGGAGTCTTTTCTACTACTTTCGTCGTTGGTTTACTTACAGAATTAGTAGAAACCTTGCCATTTGGTGTCTTCTCATTCACAGAGTTTGTATTCTTTACAAGATCATTCTTGTCTTGTTTCTTGTCTACAATCGTTACTGACTTTTCTTTAGTTTTGTCATCAATTGTCCTAACACTTTTAAGAATAGGTCTCTCTGGTATTTTATCATTTGTGGGTTTTTCTTCTGCTTTTACTTTTTCATTGGTTTTGTCGATAGTTTTTACTGTAGATTTAAGAAATCTAGGTTTTTCATCAGCAGGCCTAGAATTTTTATCAGCAAGCTTTGCTGCTGAAGGTTTAACGAGTTTTTCTTCAGTGGGTTCTGAGGCGACTACACCGTTTTCAGCCTTTTCTTTTACTGTCGCTTGTTTCTTTAAGGCAGCTAAAATAAAATACACGAAATAATCGAATAGTTACATATATTTATGACAACAGTTTCTGTAACGTAATAAACAAAACTCTTAATAAATATAATTTAATGAGATCATGGGTTATAGCTAAAGGATAATTTGTTCCATTATTTTACATTAAAGTTCAAAATATTAACAATTTTACTACTACTGTACCTACTGTAGCGTATATGTCCTGTACGTACTGTTAATTGTTTTTAAGTCATGAGTGACACGAAAAAGATATTTGTATTTTTGTTCACTTTAATTTCATAAAACTATAACTCAGTATAAGCTGCAAGGTATTAATATTGAATATATATAGATATATTATATCGATCAAATATCTATCATCAGCTCCGTCTTTTCCTACAAACACAAGGGGTACGTAACCAGAGTTCTGATTCAGTAAATGGATTTTAAAATGATATATTAAATGTATACAAATAAACATAAGATACAAAATGAAATTAAGATCTTTTAAGATCACTTTCTAAGCTTTTACGGTAACCTATTTATATTCACCTAAATCCGTAAAATCACGTAATATATCCGTATGATTATGAAGCCCTACTACCTGCTGTCAAAAGCTCTAATGGCTAGATTTCAAGATTTAGATGTCAAGTATTAACTTGTAATAAAAAAAAACAGTTGATTAAAGGGTTCCTTCAGTGTGCCCAGGGACTTCCGCATGAGAGCTCTACCTGTTATTATAACTAGTATAATCATAATACAATACGATTGTTTGGTTATATTACTATGATTGTGAAGTTATTCATAGTTACCAGCAAATAATTTAGGTATAACAATTTTAACTCTCATACTATAGGAAACGTGCGCCTCTGTCGCACTTTACTATGCGTTTTGATGGCAACCGCGTTCGTAAATAAACATGGCTATTGCCAAGATGGCCGACCTTCGCTATTTTGATATAGGCTGTTACTGACAAACACAAAGTGTTCCGAATCCTGACATATAAATATAATATTATTATGTAAAAATGATTACATAGTCTGAGATTTGTATTATTTGTAAATATAAACCTTTTGGTAAAAACCTGATTGCGTGTGGATGTTTTTATAATTAGCTAATAGTCACGTATTTCTGGACAAATCTATTGGACTATCTAATTCTACTTCATTTGCACAATGAGTGTCTGTTTATAACGGTAAGTACTGGAAAAATAGATAAAAAAAATCATTTACATATACATATATCTTTAATAAACACATGTTTCAAGTAACCTTTTTAAAATATAACAAATAATTAATGTATCATATAGTACATAAATGTGTATATAATATGTAATGAAACATCGTAATTACATATTTGATTGCATTAATATCTGTACTTACATATTATCAAGGTTTGTTATATATTTCGGATATATTTTATTATAATTTAGTATCTAAACTAATGAGAACATTAATCTGGACAACATTCGCCACAGGACGTGTTAGTGGGATCTCTTATAAATCATACCGTTACCCCAACATCTTCGTTTATTTTGTAAAATGTTCGTCTTTTCTAAAAATACCGCGATTCGTTGGCGTCGACCGGCTTGGAATATCTCTTAACAACTCCAACGTTTATTGAATCACGCTACCAAATTGTGCTACTAATTTCACTGCCATTATTCAGCAAAATTTGTATTACTTTGCCTGTAGTATTTAGCATAATTAGTCGGTAAAATGAATAACAGGCTGGTTCATGTGCATCTAACTACTTAGTTATCTTCGATGATTAGATAACAAATTTAAATGCAATTTATTCTAATTATACAACATATGAAAATATAACTCTTTTCCTGTCCTCAGTTTCATATATATACATAGAATTTTAAATTATGTAACTATTATGAATATTTACGATTTAGATTCTATAATAGGGTTTATGATGATATTTTTTTCAATAAGTTTAGATAACTATTATATAATTGAACTAATATATTACTTTCAACTTATTTCTAGTATTGCTTTTTCATTTTATAGAGGCAATTAGTTTTATC
>DWJN01002419.1:0-15302 GCA_018248895.1 Carystus phorcus | reverse complement strand
GAAGTAGATGCTGCCACGTCACGATCAGTCATGTCCAAACATTTTAAAATGTATATTTTATACCATAGATAACATTATAAATAGCTATACACATTAAATGAGGCGACAGGGTACATCAATATAATGTTTGTTTGGAGAGTAAACAAATCAGTTACAAGACCCCTGTCGTATTAAATCGTAAATCTTTACTACACACGCAACCGAATACGACATGACTACAATTTGCGTTTTTGCATAATAACATGACATTATATTTGATATTTTTACTGGATTATTTCTTTTTTTTTATTTCAGGCTTCGCTAGAATGTTACCGTAGATTAATAAAAAAACTATGTAACTAAATAATATATAAGTGCTTAAAAAATGTCTGCCTGATGGCCCTTGATTCGGACATGTACAGTATTTTTTATTTATATTTTTATGTTAATAAAAATATAGTTTATGCTTATTACTTTATTTACTTACATACTTATTACGTTATTACTTTAGTTATAAAGTAATGAAAATCTACTAGACACAAAACATCTAATTTGAAGAACGTTTGTGATAAATAAATTGTGATTGACGTTCTGCCTTATTAATGTTAAAGCTCAGGAAAAAACTTTTAACGAACTCTCATAGACTTAGTAAAAATTCAAAAAGGAATAAAAATTGTCAACCCAATTAGCGAGTTTTATAGACTTGCGGCTACTTTTTCTCTTATTTATCACCACACATGTGTCACCCAATGAGCAGCTAAAATATATTTTCAATCAAAATATTGTTTGCAGCGTTCACTTTTAATTACGGGAACAAAAATATGTATTTTTTTCTGTATCATTCATTAAATTTTTCAATTCTTTATAGTGATTAAGTTAAATAAAATATGTAACTACTGTGGTGCATTTCCATACATATTTGTGGCAATGATAAAAGTCAATTAACCTGTTTCATTTTATTTCTTTTCCTATTTTTCGTCTTCTGTTATAAATTCTAATTACCCACATTTTTTTTAGGATCGACAAATGGTCCACGTCGACAAATTAAATTTTCAGTAAAACCTTCACGCATTATATTAAATTTTTAGCAAAACCTTTACGTATCTCATCATTTTTGCTATTTAACTCTGACTGTACAACAAGTAACTATATTCCGGGATGAACAATTGTCTGCAAATTAGCAATGACAACCCGCGACGGGGGACCGCATCCGCGCGCCGCACACAATGTCGACCAATTTGGAGAATACGTTTTCTTTTTAACACTACCTTTGCGAATTCCCGTCTTTTATTAACTCTTGCTTTATTTGCAATATACTGAGTGTAACTAACTAGAACCAACGCCCAGTGAATATCTACGCTAGCATTCCGCTCTTGTAGTAATTTATTATCATCTAGTTATCCTTACCTTATAGTTTTCTAACGAAACAATGTTGAGTTTGCGCATATTATCTGTACTCCAAACAAGAATTTCTAATAGTTAACTCTTGTTCCATGAGGACAAATTTATTTTATGACCTAAAGAGTGTCTTTAGGTTGATCCACAACTATATATGTATATCATTTTAATTACCAGCTTCCGGAAACATTTTTTTTTTGCTTTTATTCTCTTCGTATTACTACTTTTTTATAAGCGTATATTTTTTTGAATCTCAAAAAAATTATCATGGACACAATATATAATATATCTGTACCACTAGTTTCATATTAGGGATTTATTAAAACTAATAAGTTAACACAAATTATACACAAGTACTCAGGGAAATGTAGTAAAATTATTTATTTCTATATTTTGGAAGGACAAATGAAACCAAAACCAACTTTGACATCCTTGTTGAAACTAGTCGGAACGTTATACAATTTTGTAAAAAATAGTGTTCGTTTATTATCTGCAGACTGTAAAAGAAATTGTGCTATGTTTCATCCAGACAAGATACCTGCGAGGCGCGAGCTTAGAAATAGAGCTATAAATCTCTTAGACAATTTTATTTTCATCTAGATAGAGTCCTAGACATGTGTGTTATCATTTACTTTGTTATATTAAATAACAATATTTGGCACCATTGACTGAAAAGCGAACGACAAACCAAATCAATTATAATATAAGATATTCATTAAACCAAAACTAGAACACGCCAAATTTGAGTATTAACTTTGTTTACGCCCGGAGGCCGCAGATGTCAGTAGAAATCGAGTAGTGGAGTAAATAATAACAGTTCTCTGAGTGTCCCTTTTTGGGCAATTCACTACAATTAAGAATGCATACATCAAAAAGGACATAACATAAACCTCATTCCCGCTGCGTATGGAGGTGCTGGTGTTTCCGTATTCTGGTATTGAGTAAACGCCAGTTGTCTCAAACCTATGGAAGCCACATGTACGCTACGGAAGGTAAACCCCAAATTAATGCATAGATTTATTAATAGACAAACGTACATAATTATGTTGTATGGTTGTCTAGTACAATTCCGGTAATAATTTAAATTGAATTGAAACTTACTTAAAAGTAACGTAAAAGTAAGTAAGTAACTTAAAAGAAACTTACTTAAAAGTAACTTAAAAGTAAGTTTCAATTACTACTGTACTAAAGTACAATATGTACTGTATATTACTGCATATTATTCTTCCACGGCCCGAAATATTCAACAATTACTTCAAAAAATCACTGTGTTGATGGGTTTTTAAAGAAGGAGCTTCTAGAAACTTCTATGGAGTTTTTAATGTTTGCAGTTACAGAGCTTAGTACTACTTATTACTATATAACTGCAGTCTGTTATGATATGAGCATAACCAAGCGGACTTATCTTTAAAATAATCATCCAGCTTGTAATAACTATCCTTATTAATATTAAATTGCGTTTAAATCTTAGAAATCTCAACAGTCATAATATTTGCTTCGTAAAATTTCTTTAAACATACAAAGACTTGTAAGAAGAACTGGAGTATCTGTATTTAAACTCAACAAATCTTACCGGCTTGAACATGAGGAACACAGTAGTTGCCAGACTTAAATTACTCTTTTCACGCCTTTTTAGGGAACGTTGTGTCAAAGAGGTTTCACAGTTTGCACGTATGCGGCAGAACTGCTGCAAAGAGAGTTAATTGTCTGCCGCAAATGAAAGTTGGGAACTTTTCTTCTGAAACTTGAAAGTTAATAACTTAATAACTGAAATAGCTATCTTGTTGGAATTGAGAATTATAAAATAAAAAAATATATCTTAAAAACTGAATTTATTATTTAAATATATGTAGGTTTTAATGAATGGTGTAAGTTGGAATTTTAATCAAATAGCCGTCTATGGAGCCACCTGGAATAAATGCTCACCGACGAATCACGGATGTGATGCAGTCAACAAAGAAGCGGAGGACATATTTCTTCAACATTGATATATCGACATCAACAGCGTCATTTAAACACGTAAAACATTTTATGGAGAAGCAAATCGACGGATTAGAAAGAGAGGTGGAAGAGTTAGATTAATCTGGGACGTTTAGAACCTATGAACTTCGAGCAGGAAGAATACGGAAGTATATCCTCGCCTGTTGTTTATCATGAAGTCGAATTGGATGCAGCTTCTTACATTAGCTAGGTGTATTATTTTTTACAAATTTACGTTAGACCACATGCTAAAGTAACAGGCCCGAGTAAATTTAATCAAATTAAGCTATATTATTTTTTTCGTCATATTACGTACCAAATCAGTGAGTTTTCTTGTTTATATTCAACAATCAGTACTTTGAGCCTAAATACAAATGTCTAATTGTATTACTGACAAATTGCTCAATATCTTCTCCGCACTGATAGGTACATCCCTTTGTGTAGATATACCTTTATAATTAAATGATTTTGAATTTATCGCAAATCGTTAGGCCAAATGCATAATGTAATAATATTATAATATATTTTCTAACAATGACGTCTGTGATGATATCTCTATTCATATTTCACATTTTATAAACCACCTATCACACTAAGTTATACGAGTGCGTATACATTTGTGGTTCGATTAGGGTCGACAAGCCTTCGCCCCTGTCGCCTCACATGATTGATGAAGCCCACATAAGATTTAGGATAGTTTTTTATGCTTATTACACTTTTCTACATACGCGGAACGAGTTACGAGCTTACGAGGTCACGGTTAATGTCACTTGCAGGGAACGCTAGCGTAGATTGAGTTTTAATGACTTTTACATATTTATTGCGTTAAGTAGGTAGAGACAGCCCTTTAACGAAGTCTTGAGAACGGCAAGAGTCCAGCTTAACTTTAATTTACTTTGGTTATGAGATTTATGAAGCTAATTTTTGTTGCTTACAGTATTTTGGATTAACTGAGCATTTCTCATGCATGTTTCATAAAATTATTAATGTAAAAGTTTATTAACTGATTTGGCTATATTTTATTATAAAATATTTTAGTTCAAAGATGGCTCAGACAAAGTCAAAAATTTTAATTCTCTAATACACTAAGGTGTCAGACAAACTGATAAAAATATTGAAATTCCATCACAACTAAAGTTAATCAAAGAAATTAGGATTTCTTAGGATTATATTCAAAATTTTATATCGGTAGTGGCGGATGCAAAATACAAAGAAATAATCCATAGCAAAGGTTTTTTTAATGTGATGAACATAATATACATCACGGAACAAAGTGATAAATTAATAATATACTTACATACATAACTGTGAATAATAAAGGCGTCTGCAGTATTCGGTTTCAAGGATAGGTATTGAGGGTAGTATGAAAGAATAACATTCATCCATCAAGGCTACAATTAACAAAGACTTGTAATTAAAATTATTTGCTTTCATTTTGTATCTTATCTGATCTTCTGAACTTTGATAAATATAATAAATTACTTATTCTTTTGAATGTGTTTTGAATCTTTAACCTTTTTCCCAAATTCATAAAACAAGGAAAATTAATTGAAATTTATACAGGGCGACCAAAGTTTTACGCGTCTGCTAGTATAACCAAAAAATCGTGTCAGTTTATATGATCGGTTGTTTATACAGATTTGGTAAGAATCTTCCTAAAGTGATACGTTGATCAAAATGTATACCTCAACATTAATATTACTATGTTATACATAAAATCAGTATTAACTGGAATTCAAATGTTTTCAGACGTATGAATGGGGTATATATTTTTTTGGAATCTCTACTATAAGTTATTAATAATTCATATAATATATTTATAAACAATATAATTATAACACAAACGGAACGGTAAAATGGTACATTCACCTAGAGGTATTAAAAATATGGATAATGTTTGTTAGAATTTATATTGCACGTCGTTTGAATTAAATATTTCTTCTACTACTAATATGTACATGTAGACGTAGAAAACAAATTTCTGGAAGACAAACGATGGTAACCTAATATGCATATAATTTAGGAAATTATTAACCAAATAATAATGACGCCTAAATAACTCGATCATCAATAGATTAATTACTGACAACTCGCTGAACTTGCGTAACTTTGGGAAGATGGAATATATTTCCAAAGGTTAGCTTTGGATGTTGCTTCGCAACGCTTTCGTTTTCTACAGGCAATTATCAGGCATACAATTCGTATAATTTCTTATGACTTCTTAAGCTAATTTATTTGTAAACTTTGTCATTCCGTGATAATTGACTCGAAGGTTGTTAAGAGAAATTATATTAATAAAGATTTTTCGTTGAGCATATGGGATATACCATCAGCCAACTGGAATAACTAGATGCTCAAACGGAGGTGACGCTTCGGGTAATGGCGCATAAAATACTCTATGACTAGATAGACTGATGACTTGAAGAGGATAGCGGTTATCCGGTTATAAATACAAAGAACCGGCGTCAGTACAGTGTACGTCATCTGTGACTTGATTTCTTTAAGCCACTACATCAAATGGGCTACATCTTCACCTTGTATATCTTTGAGAATCAAACATTTTATAAACACTTCTTATTTAATGCTTAAACTTTTTACAAGTTTACATTTTTCATTCTTTCATTTTACACGTATTTTCTTTCCTTTCTTCCATAATTTTTTATAGCGCATAATTGAAATCTATTTTATATCACGAATTTAAGTTTAAATACCTAACTGCAGTTTATTAATCTGTATCATAACCTAACCTAACAATTTGTATTTAACAACCACATTTCTAGTTAAATTATCGTTTTTCTAAATTAATTTCTATTCATGAAAATAAATTAATTAAGTAAATAACTAATTTTTACCGGTCACTATACAAATAAAACCCATAATGATAAACACACTCAAAATACCTACGTTAGAAATTAATTTGAGTGCCCATCAAATCCCTAACGATGTTGACGTGCGATTCACAGGCGTATGTACTCCTCGTGTGTGATTAGACGTAATTAGTCTTGCCGAATACGGTTATACATTTAGGACAGGCAATCAAAAAATTTCAATTACAAATTTACTTCGTTCCTTAATTAAAAATTGTTGATGTGGCTGAGTGTACCTTTTTAATTAAACGCCTAAAAAAAGAATCTTTTTTAATTGTTATGTGGTAAGTAATAATAAATGGACTTCACGTATTTTATAGCTCAAGATAAATTAATGTGTTCATGATGTACCGAGCTGACCAAGAACGAGGCTATGGAGAGCCTACGGATGTGGATGGCTCTGTTTTTGCACTCTGAACTGATTAATTTATTTTACTTACGACATGGTTGAGTATTTTATCTTCTAGGTGTCACCCTGGCCGTAGTTAAAGCTACGGGAGGAGTAGCAAGAGGGTCCCATAGGGCACGCAGGGGAGGCACCGGTGCGTTCACACGAGATCCCGGAGCCTCCCCAAATTATGCACTGGTTGGAGTTGCCGGGGGGGGGGGGGGAGGTTTAGTGGGTACAACCCACATAACCCGCAACGGGTATTTTGTGGACCTTTATATACGCAAGAGAACACAAAACAATGTTTTTTCATTTTGTCTGTATGTTTGTGCACGCTTATCAGTTTTCAGGATTATATTGTAATGAGCTTAACTTAAAATTAAGTGTTTTTTTTATTAACACCGGTTAAGAAATAAAGAAGTTATGTCAATTTATGTTTAATCGAAATCGAAATCTACGCGTACGAAGTCGCGGGAATAGCTAGTCTTTAATATGAATCAGGTGTAATACAATACACAAATACCTGACACGGTTATTATTGTTCAAATTCGATTTATTTACAAATAACTTGTTTAGTTCCGTGATTGGAATCACAGACTTCTATTTTAATTTGCACTAATTTGCAGAAGGTAAATTTCCTATGCAATGTCGCTAAGAAAGAAGAGAGAAATAAATAAATGATATATTTTAGTTTAATATAGTACTGCTATTTACCCTTAGCTATTAAATTATAAACTCTGATCGCTGAGTAAGCATCGTAAATCATACAGAAAGCTTTACGTAGAGGTATAATTTACATTTCCCATTTGCATAGTCTGAAGCTGAGTATGTAAGATAATAAACAAGTTTAAAACAATTTTATAGTCGGTTCGAAAATTTATTTTTAATTATCATCGGGTCATCCGAACGGAAAGTGTCAATAGTATTCCCTGTTTCATTAACTAGTGCCTCAAAATTACACCCCAAACTCATCCAACCCTACCTGGTTGTACACTTTTTGTATGAAAAGTATGAGTTAAGAAAATTTAACATTATTTTGAAAAATAAATACTGTACGCTAATTACACATGTTTACATACAGTTTACCATATATTTGAGTACCTCGTGATTAGCAATTATTTTTAACTTGTTTCGGACCAAAAATTTAGATTTTTTGTAGAATCCTAACTTTAGCTATACCTACCTTATACCTATAATGCACTTGTAGGTAAGTACACTTGTAAGTAAGTAGGTAAGTAAGGAAATTTATATTGATTAAATACTTGACTACAATCTCACCTTTTGATAAGTAGCTAATATGTTCAATTAGGCATTTGGTTTCATCAATTTTAATTAAGAACACGTTTCTAACTTTCTCCATTACCACAACATGTCATACATGTTTTTAAATGCTGCGATACTAATTCCCCTTTTTATAACATACACAAAAACCTACACGAAACTTTTCTTTACATATACATTATGATATAATCGAATATATTTTTAACACTGGACTATTGTTCCCATGTTGCAGATGGCATTAAAAATACTAAAAAGCTGTCATATATCCACAATGTGAAAACAAACAGGCACGCTTACTATCAACTGGGTTTGGTTAGGAGTAATAGTAACAGCTTAAGCAAAACAAAGAAAAGTAATTGTTGGTAATTGTCTGGATAACACAAATTTTGGAAACAGTGAAACATACATAGGACTGTGACAACAATAATATTAACTTTAACTCCCAAGAAATACATACAATTACAGAAACATCTTGTTTTCAACACGTGTTGCATTTCAAGTGGTTCACATAAATCCATCTGCACTTCCAACACATACCGGTGATCCTGAAAATTATAATTAACACAATGTTTTAATGGTGGGCAAATAAAACGTCTTTATACTCTGCCTAAGGGTTTTATTTTAATTGTTAAATAATCATCACGCTCATAATTTCACATCGTTCACATATTACACATTATATGAATTTATCTTTCAAGTCCCGTTTAAATCCCCGTCCCTTTCTTTCTTACTACCTATTTTTCATTCCATTCCTTTCACTTCTCCGTCTCGAATAAACAACAATAATATAATAAGTATTTTTGTTTATTTTCGGAACATAAATTACACAAAACACACAAATAAAACATACAAATAACAATAATATCAAGAATAATAACAAATAATTATCTCTTACCTATCATTTAAAAATTATCGAAGTGAGAGAGAAAAGTCTGAGATAAACGTTAGCTTGGTATCCAGAGTAAGTAGAGTAATAAAAGAAAACGACCCTAAGAATAGTCCACACGGAAAAAGGTTCTGATCTTTTGTTATTTGAACCAAATTAAGTGATCAAAAGTACACAACTGTCCATTCGGTCACATGTACCAGCGATATTGACTGCTTTTAGCCGAATGGAAGTTACATTAGGAGGAACAATGTCGCAGGAGGTAACAAATTAGATGTTTCGCCTCTTAATACATTTTGGGTTTGAAATAAATAGTTAAGTTATGTGTTAATTATAAGTGTTGAGTTAAGTAACTGCGCGCGCGGTTGGTCGTGGATGGGTGACCGCTAGTGGCAAGAGTTTTTGAGCGTTTCCGTGTTCCAGAGGGCACGTTTAGCCGTCGGTTGCAGTTGTTATCATAAATAACAGAAGTTATGCCATGTCAGAGGCCTTCGAGCGACTTAAAATTTCTGACACATGGGTTAGCCCTAGCCCGTCCACCAATTCGCACAAGAGCAGCGTGGTGGAGTATGCTCTAGACCTCCTAAGCGATGAGGAGAGAGATGTTCAATACTGAATCTAAACCATTTTCAAATCCATTTAAATACAAACAGTAAAAAAATCATCAAAATCAGTCCAACCGTTTAGGATGATTACAGTGACATACGCTTGAACAAAAGAATTATAAAGATAAAGCTTCTCCACCTACTTGTTATATGTCATTGGTATTCATTGCGTAAAAGAATCTGTCTTGAACTTGTCATGTGATGTCACGGCGACAAATTGGATGAAATGTGAGCAAACTAAGTAGAGGTTAGTCGGGTATCTAATACCCGTAATATAAAATCTTTAATTTTGAAATTCTCCATATTATAAAGGTATTCTCCAACCAAAACATGATTGGCAGATGTTATATTGTAAGTGTTCAAATAACACACCAAAACGATTGTGTTTCAATCGTGGATTTGAGAGCCCGTATTTTCTTTCTTTCCTCTTTTTCTCGCAATGTATCATTACCACCAATTTTTCGTTCCGCAAATAACAGTTCACACTACACAAACCAATTAAAAAACCACCCGCTTCACACACAGTTCTTCAAAGATTGGCCACCGTCACAAACATGCATTGTTTTTAGCGCTATATTCAGGATGCCAAAGTAGAATGCGAGAGCGATCCTTCAGCACTTTATTACTCCGATAACCTCGAGGGCCACGAGCCGCAACGCGCAAAGGTAATTCGCTGCGCGCTCCAAATGTCAACGTCGAGCGTTAAATACAAATGTATATAACGTAAAAGTTCACACAATTGCGCTGCAAATTGTAGAATATATTTTAATTCGGTTGTGAATTAAAAATTACGCATGCCGTGAAAACAAGCCTCTAGATGGGCATATGATTGGTAACACAGCCGAAACGAACAGCCAAAAATATTTTTAAAGACTTAAACTTATAGCAACAAAGAGTTATCAGCAGACAACTTATCGATAATAGTAACGCCAAGGGCGTCGCCAACGCTTTGTCGGTCAAAAACGAGGCGTTATACACTTCTTAAAGAATCAATGCTTCAATGAAACTTAAAGTAAAAAATAGATATATGTACTTATACTATTTATTAAATACTTGATGTTCTAAACAAATTTCAAAATAAAAATACCGCAATTACGAGCTCATTATAAAATATTTCTCCTTTATAATCTGAATAGAGATTGAATCGGTCCCTTCTATTCAGCATATGCGGAAGAAGTTAGCCGTAAGCACCGAGGAACTAACATTGTATGAGTAATCAGTCTAATGGCCTCCTGACCTATTACTGAAGTACTCTATTCATGTGACATTTTGATCCTTTTATTCATTAATTACTAGATTACTATGAAGCCATAAGAAGGGTGGAATATTTAATATGTTTGGCTTCGTGAGGTATATCGCAGGCATTTATTTTATTACCACTGTTTGTATTTTTGTACATCGTACACATATATATCTTTGTTATGTAGTTGCACACTTGTTCTAATATAGTATGTACTCTCATTATAACTAATTGATCCCGTTTGGAGGACGTCATTACGATTGGCCTAGAATACTGACGTAGCAATGGTGACACATCACGGGGATTTGCAAGGCGACAAAAGCAGAACTTCCTATAAATAATATTAATGATAATAGCAAGCCCACAGGGCAGCTTGTGGTGAGCTATTGGTGAGTAGCGACATCACGAACCTGATCTCTGTGCTTGCCTTAACCTGCCGGCCAGAGTGGAGTCGCTAGAGCTATATGCTCAGGGGTGGAAGTGTCTAATGGCATAATAGCGAGGAAACCCCCTCGTCGAGGTTTCATTCCGTCTAGATAGTGAAATCGGTGCCGCTCCTCTCGACATCCTTAGCTGCTCACGGCAATATTGCACCAGGCCTGCGCCACGTTACGGGGGCCCATCTAGTGAGCGGCGAGTCACCACCTGCCTCTTTTTCAGTTGCTTTACCATCTGAACGGCAGGTGCCAATAGCTTTCCATAGCCCATTCACTAGTCCCTCGAAATTTTAGAACAATAGGCCAATAAATAGAGTTTACTTATTTTAAATAGTTCCTGTAAACATGGCGGGCACCATCTTCGTCTGTATCAAATTGTGCACACAAGCAAGGGTTCCAAATGACCGGTTCCACTTATATCTTGTACCCGTGAAACATTAAGAGATACATAATAATAATATTTACAATACTTTTAATGAACTTAAAAGTATCTCTAACATGCTTAATAAAATATTTCTATAGTGAAGATTGAATAGATGGAATCTATTCATCGTTTGCGATGTAAGGTCGCCCTAAGCCCCCAGAGGGTGAGCATTGTGGCCGTAATCAGCCTAATGGACAGACTCTGCCCCGTGTATTACCCAAGTACTCTATCTACTTGACATTTTGACACATTTATTTTTAATAAACATTTCTGCAGCGTCGATAGCCAGTAGTTAAAAATTTGGCTTTTTCACTGTGGGCTCGAATCCGCTATCATCTTTTAGTGCGTGTTTTTTTTACATATTTCTACAAGACGGTATTACATTTAAAAGTTTCCTTTTGTCTATTAGTGTTTATTTTTTGATGAAATCCATAAGTGACTGAATGTAATTTACTAAGATCTTAAACATAAGCTATTTAACTCCATTATCTCAAAATTTCTAATAATATTAATAAAGAATTTTAAACATTATATTTACTATCGCAGAGTTTTAAGACTACATCTTATACCCAAAACTTGCGGGCTTTTTGATATTAAAAATAATTAACGATCAAGCTTGCCCATGATCGATAACTTACAAGCCATTATTTTAACATTGATAAAATATTATTTACGACCAACTTATAAGAAGTTCATTAAACTGACTAAACAATCATAATTTATCAGATTTTCCGTTGTCTTAAAAATATACTAATTATGTCAAAAGTCATAACATGCAAAATGAACACTACCAACTTGTAATTCCTTAACATCTTTTATTATTGGTAACTTTTTAACATAGAATCAAATTTCCTGAAAAATTAGTTATACTTAAAGTAATATATCTATTTCCTCAACAACCTCTATGTAACACAATTAGAACATCCGAATATGTCATCACCTTAACTTCAATCTTACTGCGTTACGGTGTTCTGTTTTAGATACCAGTACATATATATTATTATCTCGGCTATGCAGGTGTACGGGGTGTACCGGTCTTCGTCATGTCGGTACAAACGAGGTAGTTGACGCGATAAGAGCGATCTTGTAAGTGCCGCCATTGTTGCTCCGAACAATAACCCAACATTATCTGTCACGCCGGTCGGAACGCGTAATGGATGCCCCCCTTAACATCATTCGTAATTGTTTTAATTTTCTCAAAGTTACGCTCGGAGTGCGTACCTCGTGAACCTTTTCTCAAAAAAATTCAAACTTTAAAGCGCTAACAGGCAGGTTAACTGGATTAATAAGAGACTGCTCTAATATAATTATGTTCGGGTAACCCTTTGAAGATAACGTGATCCGATTATTGTAATGGAAGAATCTTTTCTTTAAACGCCTATTGGTTTCAAAGTTTTTATTTCGTTCAGTTCTTTTGTTTGAATTCTGCACGCGTGTACAATTCTTATAAATGACATATGGCTCAAATAACAATACTTTTAATTTAATTGTTTTCGAAAAATAAAAGTCTGCAATAATTTCTTTACTTTTTATTTTTTGTTTCTTTTACAATTTAAGCCTCGCTAAAATTTAATACTAGTTATATTGGTTTACAAACAATACAAATATCAAAATTATATTTTAGATCTCTGGATTTGGAGTAAATACCAATAGCCACTTAAATTAGTGTAAACAATAGCCTACGTTTGCTGTTAAATAATATTCTGTCAGCAATATTTGTACAATAAAGTGCAGATGAAACTGATTATTACATTTACAGATAGAGTGACCTACGTGCTTAAACAGCTGTATTTTGTTAGTGGGGATTAATATATGAAAAATACTCAGCGATTCTTAAATGTTCGTATACTCCCTCTATGCTTCGTATGAATATACTGACGATACTTTTGTACACCATTTCATATGCTTAAAGGTTTGTCAGATGGAAATATCAGAGAATGTATTACCACTGTCCAAGCGCGGGTTGGTGCCTTCAAACCATTAATGGCTCACTTCACTTTCTCACTAAGGAGGCTTAAAACATGCTCCATCAAGCTGCAGTGCGGATTGGTGGAAAGGTTAGTCCCCAACCCAAGTATCGGATGTCTTCTAGCCGCCCAAAGGCCTCCGACACAGTTTGACTTCTGCTACCTACGATAATATCTGGAAAAACCATTTAACGTGCCCCATACGATTTAACATACTGTTTTTAATAGGTAATTAATTTACCACAGTATCTAATCTTGACTTGGTGCACCTTCGAATATATAGAGGATCTTGGATAACAAACTTCTAATAGACGAAGACGTACTTGATTCCGAGAAAACTATTCCTCATAGATAATATTTGTTCTAAGTACCCAACACCATCAAAACATAACAATCATAATATTAGACGAGCGAAACTGCTGACAAAGTTTAATAATTTAATAATAAGCAGTTTCGCAAATGAAAACTTGACTAGTATCTGCTATTTAGATAGAATAATTTGATTTAACATAATTGATTGCTCAAATACGTTTAGTACTGCAAACGCTGTTTGCCTAGTTTACTGAAGCGTAAATTTGAAATTTTAGCTTAAACAATAGTAATTCGGTGAATGCATAAATGATATATAGAGCATTTAATATAATGAGATGGTATTGGAACTTGGAAGTCGTTTCAAATACATAAATAGAGGAGCAAACCGTTCATAGTTTCTTTAATTAAAAACAACATTCCTCTGTCGTATTGATATTAGTTTTTATTCTTTGCCCGATGATCGTAAAATTGTTTCTTATAGCTCCATTGACGTGTGTAAATGTATCTGCATAACAAAGTGTAAATTAAATGTTTGTGCTCTTTTCATATGAAAATTTGATATGGTCGATTTGTTCGTGTAAAAAGTGTTGATAACAACATTGTCACAGTCTCTTTATCAGCGGGTGAGGTTCTTGATTCCCCCACCTCGGCCAAACTTCTTATAAGCGTCAGCTTGTCTATCGATACTTGGCATCCAATCAATCGCATATTCTAAAATACGAATAACATGGTAAGATTCAGGAGGCCAAGTAAACCGGAGCATGTATTTACATTTTTCATGGAACTAATCGGTATAAGAACAGACGGCCACATAATTGTAAATGGTTTCAGTCGCAAGGCATCAATGGTCTACTACACTCTTCTCATCACTGAGGAGGACTAGAATATACTCCGCCACGCTGCTCCAATGCGGATTGGTGGAGTGGTTATAAGTTAACCGAATTGTCGGAAACACTTATGCCGCCCGCAGGGCTCCGACATGGCTTGACGACTACTATTTCCGATAACAACCGGGACCGACGGCTTAACGTGCCCTTTGAAACACGGAAACCCAAGAAAATTTTAACACTAGCGATCATCTATCCAGTTACCAACCGGACCTGCAGTAGGTTAACTCTATCGAACTTAACAATAGTAAAAAAGCTGACATTAACTAAACAATACGTTTTTACCAATAACGCGCCATATATTACATTACATTTTATGCTCATTGAATCGTTAGAGATTTTATACTTCAAAAATTAAACCATCTCTTTTAGCCTTTACAATTTATTCTGAGGCTGTGTTGCTTCAGCTGCTTTATTCGCCCTTAATCGCTTTGTCAGTTAACAAAAGAAAAACAGACTTCAATTAAATACGCTGTATATAATCCGATTTCGAAATAATACGCATTAAGTAAATTCCTATTATTATTAACTAGTGGCCGCCCACGACTTCGTCCGCGTGGAAGTGGTGGTGAGGATTTCCCTTCACTGCTCTGCTCCTATTGATTGTAGCGTGATGAAAAGTATACTATAACCAGCTCAGGAGTATGAAAA
>DWJN01002418.1:0-15312 GCA_018248895.1 Carystus phorcus | reverse complement strand
GTACAACGAAGGTGTGAGACCGTTACAGTACTATGGATTGAGCGAGACTGTAGAGCGACTGAATTACGACTGACTAATATAATACAAAATTCAATTTATATAGTAGTGGTGCCGAGAAACATTACTCATGTGATTATACAAGTAGGCACACATAAATAAATTAATTTTTCATGTCAGGAATGGTTAACTGGTTAAAAAAATTGTTGACTACATTGCCATTTCAACCGGCCAATACTCTGAGCTATATCGGTTATCGTTGTTCATCTATTTCATTATTTCTGTCTCGATCAATAGGCCGCTGAGCGACTTTAAGGTTGTGCATTAGACCCATAGTTATCAAAATAAGATTCGTACACAATTGTTTGTATTTGAAGTTCGTTAGGTGCACATTTCATTTTACTAAGCAAACAAATTTGTCCCACTACGCAAACGTGTTAACAAAACAAAAATCAACGGCAAATACTTTTCAAACAAAGTCGCTGATAAAATAAACAAAATAACACATAAACAAGGCACACACAAACACGGTAAACACGGAGTTAACAAGACAAATTGGAAATGTTATGAAAGTATTTGTCGGATCGCTGTGGACGAGCCAATCGCTTCCAACGAATTGATAAATCAAATTGTGAAGCGAAGTTCCCGAAATGTGTCACCAAATAAATGACATGCCAATTTGTGCATATGTATACTTAAACATTGGGCTCAATTATACAGAAACATAATTTGAGGATACGGCTGTCTTCAAAATTATAACGTATAATTACTCAATTATGAAAGTTTTTCAAAATATAATCGAAATGAATTATAGACATTAATTGTTATTATTTCACATTTCCTGTAAGATTATAAGAATTTAGTATTTGAGGATGTAGGATAATTTCTAAATTGCCCAAATCAGTATTTCATCATTGATATACATAGTTTCATTCAAATAGATTTGTACTGTAATCAGGGTGTTGGTTCTTTTTGAAGTTACTTAACATCTTTGTAACCCATCGAGTATATTTTCTTCTAAACAGGCTGTCCTTGCCAAATATCCGAGTGAGAGCACAGTGTCTCCGAATGATGCCAAGATCAGTAAAATGACTCTGAGGGACGGAATGGCTTCTGGTAAAGATGTTTTTGTTAACCGAATCAAATAATGGAAATACATTTAAACAAACAGGAATCAAACGCTCGATGTTTTCGCTAACCTCTCAAAGTGTTCGAGCGTCTTATTTGATTTAGCGGCGGATAAGCAAGTTCAAAGCTACGCCAGGACGAATAATGCTGCTCTCTCTGGGCATATCACGACAATCTTTTAATCTTTTATATAAAATTAAATACTTTTTTACATTTTGAGTATAATATTCAATCAGTAAATTAAATCATTTGATACGATTTATAGTGCAGCTATTCGATTAATATATTAGTGTCTAAATGATTCAAACTGTGGTTCGTAAAACGAGATATCGTGTTTCAAATTACTTAATGTGCTTCTTATAGACGTAATACGAAACCGATTAGTTCAATGAAAATCGCGCAGGTCGGGTGTGGGGGCGGGGTCGACGGTAATGAGTAAAATTTTCATTAGACAAGTGCCGGCTGTTAACCGTAACACCATAATAGGTGGCTATAAAACTATTTAATGCATGAACATAAAGTCACATTGAAGCAGCTCATAAAACGGACATGAAACTACTTCTATGTTATATATTTTGCGTCTGTCGATATGTTATGAGTCGTAACTCGAGCTATTACACGGTCTGTTTATGAGTTCATAGCGACGACAAGTAGATATTGTCCTCCATTAATATTCAGCTTACGACTTCGTTCGCGTCGACTAAAATAATAAAATGAGTTGTGAATGAATGCTCTACTGTTGACTCGTAACATATCAATTTTAAAATTCACATGTTTTACTGTTCTAGCTCTAAATGGTAAAACGGGTTCCGTAGACAAATATTCAACAAAATATTAAAATCATTTGAACATTATTATTATGTTATGTACTATATAGGATACAAAAGAAGTTTGTTGAGACTTCAAAGCGACCGTTTAAATAACATAACTATTCAACTCAACTACTGGGTGTTTTTTTTCCGTTAAGTTTGTTTTTTTTTCTTACCAGTTCTACCCATGGAACGATGTATTCGATGATAACTAATTAATAAACAACAAAATATTTATGACCGTCATCAAATATCTATCACTAATAAACAAAATAAAACACGTTCTTCAGCTGTTTGTTCTGTTGTAGGCTCATAAGTCAGTCCTCGATATATTATTCTTACTTCTACACACCATTATCACTTCAATTTAAAAAATTCACGCCAATCGAAGTTTTCATAAGAACAAAACTGAACGTGAATATTTAATAGTAACCAATTTAAATATTGCTTATCAACGTACGCTCGTATCGGCCACTTCATTGCGGTTGGACTCGAAGTGCTATGAGTGCGGAAACTGTACAGAGGCACGAGCTACATACATACAAGTATAATACGAAAGCACCAACTCGTATTCTTTGTTAATTCATAGCGATCAAATATAAGACGTTTTTCTAACTGTAAAACAACTTCAAGCTGTTATCAGTGTGACCTGCAATAAGCCACTAACGTACCTTTACTATTTCTCTGAGAGAGAATGAGATATTAAGAAAGTTTTTATTTGGGTATCAATCAAGCCCTTTGTAGGTAAATGACATTGTCTATATTTAATAGGTGGCAGGAACTTCTAACATCTTATATTTATGATACTTAAGTATTCCATTTCCATACGTCTCTTTACTGTCAATTTAAAGTGCATATGTCAAGTAAAGTATTTTTATATTCTCATAACGTAAGGTGATTACAAATTAGATGGATATTTTAAATACAAGAATGCTTGGACATGAGTTTAATATATAGCTTCATACATATAATTATTAGTACTGATTGTAACTGTGAATAAGAAACAAAACTCCAAAAGAATTTCTTGCCGTAGGAATTTGTTAAAGCAAAAATGTTTGGCTCTCAAAAAGTGTTTGTAAAAATCAACTTTTCATAAATAGTTTGATTTGATTTGCTTATACGAATCTTTCATTCTGAACGTAATTTTGACTCATGCGGTAATGGTTTGTGCAGCGGCGAAAGAAAAATAAAATCAGCCTCGAATGTGAGTTAAAACTGTTTTTATTTCAACGGTTTTAAATTATGGGGAAATACAAATTTTTTGCACGTGATTTCATTCGATTCGTCGCCGCGTTTTACATTTTTATGTTTTTAATTTTCCGTCTCATTCAAGCGTTGTATGATGGGCTTGTAACTTTTATATGTCGATTTAAAAAAATGTTTTCATAACGTTCAACAAACGACTATTTATTCGTACAATTTTAAATGAACATTGAATTGGCTTGAATGTATTTTTACTAGCGTATTCAACATATGTTGTACTGCAACATATTTTATATTCAACTCTAATTGTCGACTTGGCTTTTTAGGAAATCAATGTCTTGTTCACATTACAATTCATTGCCCTGTATACGTATGAGAGCGATTCGATCAAATACCTACATGTTTTACGTTAAACCGAGTTCTTGATACGGCCTAGTTCGAATTTTATTTGCTCTTAAGTCCAAGTTCAATACTTTTGTTTCAGTAACTTGGAATTTAAGACTCCTTATATAAATACACATACGAGTATACCTCTTTCCAACGAATGCCATGAAAGCTTGTACAATAGTTCCACTGGCGAGGGATACTTTGTGCAAACAAATCCATTGGGCGGCCGCTGCGCAGATACTTAGCGCGTTCTGTTTGTTCTGCGCCTTCCGAAACTTTGCTATTACCAAGTGTTTATGATAAACGTAGAAAAGCGATTTTCTTTTCTTAATATTTTCCGATATCACTTAAAGCTATTTTTATGATGAATGTAAAAGTGTGTAATTTATATGTATTAATATCATTTTATGGGTCGAGAAATTATTAGGCTAAGGAGAGAGTTGCGTTGGTATTTCTCTGCGTGACCGAATGGCATGCAGAAATCCGTAAAGGAATAAAATTAACCGCCGTAGCTCAGTGAATTAGTCGGCTGAAGTGATAATCGGCGGACAACATATAGTGAAGGAATGATAACCATTGAAGAAGAAAGGTCGTCGAATGGCGGCGAAAATTAGAAGAGGCCTAGGACTAGCGGTGGGTCTCTACAGGCTAATGGATGGATGGATACAATTTAGTCAATAATAATTTAATTGTTATAAAATAGCAGTTTAGTGTAAAAATAAATTTTAGGGGACCCAAAATTAATGCATCGCAAAACGTATGATTAATTTCGATATATTAATTATCGAATTGTGATATTTTTTAATTGTATTAACATTGAAATGTAACTCAATCTCTAAAAATTAAAAACACTTTATTGCACCAAACATATACCTACTATAACGAGTTACTATACGAGTTAGTGTTGAGTTATCAATTATTGTAAATTTAATTTGTAATGTTTATTCGTTTTGTATGGATGTAGCAAATATGGGAAACAAACAATATTTATGATACAGTTCGTACAAGAGAACAACATATACCTACATAATTATTCATGTGTATAATGTCAAGATTTTATTGTATTCTTTAGTATATTAAGTAACTACACACAGTATGTTAGTAACTTTTATATCAACCTCCAATAAAGCTCGATGCTTTAGTGACCTTAGTTAAAATAAACAGTCAGCTTCCACGACAACCCGCGACCTCTCCCGCTCCGTCCGTCACAATATTCGCACAATATTTGCACAGGACGAAGATTACGGATAAGTTGGCACCGCGCTATAAATAACGGGGTAATGACAGAACAGTTTGCGGACAACGCTCTAAAATACTGCCGGTTGGGATCGTAGTTTGAATGTGACTTCAGCCAGGTACAGAACTAGCACGTGGAACTGCAGCGTACAGCAGAGAATAAACTTGTTTTAACAACAATTTAGTTTGGAGTCATCCTGTTAAATCTATTCAATTTAATCAAAAGTTGTAAGGGCCTATTTTAGATTAATACAGAAAATATATAAAAATAGTCTCTTCTCTTCTTTAAATAACATTTGCTAACAATTTGACTTAATAATTAATGGCAATAGATATATGTATGTCAGTTTTATAAGAAATATGCAATTATTAAGTTACCGTTTGTGTCTATTGCATATACTCGTACATAATATATTCCCAAGTTAATCGAAAACATTTGTTACGAAGAAAAGGAAAATTATCACAGGGAGGCTTAACGAGTAATAGTTTTTTCCCGTAAAACATAAAGAATATCTCGATTCAACACTAACAATTTTCTACGTGTTTCTATATTCACGTTCGTATTTCCGTTCCGTTTCTGAATACGCTCTTTAGAGCTTCCGTTGAAATCAAAACGTTATTCAAGTCGAGTGGAACTCGGATGTTCTTATAACTAGCCGTGTATACAGAGCCGTTTGTTTTTTATGATAACTGTATTTATTAACATACTGGTAATAAGAAGTGATTCATATTTTGAGAACTAGGTAAAAACCAAAATTATTTAACTGAAATATCATGAAGCAGCTTGGTAAATATTTAGCCACGATGTTCAATTTTGTTGAATTTGAAAACCGTAATTTGTATCAAAATAAATTTATTTTGATACAGTTGGAAAATTCGAAGTTATCACCAGAACACGTAATACCATTTGACGGTCGATCCTATAAAGGTGGTAGCTAGCTAGATAGATAAGTATACCACACCACCGTGTATGCGTATTATTCAAGCGGTTTCTTTTTAATTTAGATACCGTGAGGTTTCGTAATTTTCCTTGTTGGTAATTCCGAACTCATGCATAAGGGTACCACAATGAAATGTTAATAGTACGTTCTTGCCAGCATCTAGACAGGAATTTTGGGGACCCAGAGATACGAACACCTTCGCTTTTTCCTTTGCCACGTTCTAGGGAGCCATCCAGTTTTACCATTGGAGGCTAAGGTTTAAAGTATGTGTCGACAGAAGTCAGTAGTTTGCCTTGAGGAGAGACCAATAAGTTGTACTGCCAGATGGTTGATCCGAGGGTTTAGCTCCCCCGTGTTGGATACGATTGAAGTTGACTTTTAAAAGAAGAATTGGCAGCGAGGTTTTTTTTTGCAAAACAAAATAACGAAATCGAGCATCAAACCCATCTTGATACGTCGAATGTCAACGCTTCTCAGCTTGAGCGCATTTAGCGTTGAACTAAGGATGAGCTTTGCTACCATTCGGTTCGTCGCAGATTGGGATGAATTATTCCATTACTCGACATACCCCATTAGTTTTAACGTCCATGTAGCTTGACGGAACTTAACAACAAAAGCAAAACTGTCACCAATGGTAAGAATTATAACATTGCCGCAACTCACTTGTAAGGCCAAATTACACGGTTACCGCAGGAATCTTACTTGGGAGTATGATAACGTTGCTTTGAATCAAATAATACCCTTGTACTCTATGAATATGTATGTATTATGATAAACGCCTACCACTGTGAGGTTATTTGCGACTTCCAAGAAAAGCAGTAGAGCTGAGCATGATTTTTAACGTTTTAATGCACAAATGCGTCTGTTAAATGAGTAATATAAATTTATCTTTTCAACAGAATAAAATTAATACGCGCAAACGCCTTAGCGAAAATATCTGCCCACACTAGGGGGCACCGGGTTCAGAGGAGAGCCATTTTTCTGCGCAACTTTGACATTAAAATTACTTTGTTCGAGGGAGTAATATTTTGTCTCGTCGAAGAAATCTTTTGTACTTTCTCGCTCGAGTTACGCGGATAAGCTGAAGAAAGTGCTAGAACATACTTTTCCTTTAAAAGTGTGGTGAATTTATTAACACAGTGATTGCGAATAGATTATCACTGCCATAGTATTCGTGGCGGGTGATTAGAAATATAAAAAAAAACAAGTTTTAAATACAAGTTGGCAAAACATTAACAAGCGAGTCGATGATACTCCTATCACCACCTGCTCATGAAACGGATGACATTATTGTCGGATTTCTCGGTGTTAAAAGAAAAAAAAATGTCGTAATAAAGCGGCGCTACGGCGCCCCGTCACCGTCCACAGACGAGCTCAAATCTCACCGCAGCCGTGTGGTTACATTAACAATGCATTTTTGCTCTTTGTTCCTATTTGTAAAGGAGCGGGAGAAATGTAAAACAACCCGTCGCGGGAAGATAGAGCACGTTGTTCGCGTTCACTTGTTCCGGTGCACGCGCCGCCGACATACTGCCCACTTCGGCGTATCACTCATTGACTAGCATCGGTCTTACCACTCGTTACTATTATTTATTTATTTATTTATTTTTAAGATACACCATTGATTCATCACAATGCACTTATTATAATATTGTTACAGACAATTAATATGTGAGGCATCTTTTATGGTGTATACATCGCTCACGATCGTTTGCAACTAATGCGAAGCTTATAATAAAAATAAATGGTTATTACAGACAAGGAAAAAGATTCGATTAACAACAAACTGTTAGAAACTCTTAGAAACTATAACAAACGACTCGAACTGAAATTCTATTTGTATGTACAACTTCTCAGCAAAAGTGTTATGCGGACCGCCGATTCACATTAATATTAATATGAAAATAAGTAACATTTCTGACATATTATATGGTACATGAAACACAATACTGAATTTGAGAATTATTGCGTACACCTAACCGCTGTATTCGCTCGCGTGTTGATTGATAGTGTCGTTTGTGGATGATATTCCCTGAGACGTGATCATCCATTCAATTGTGCTTGGATACTTCTTAAATAATAAAAGTAGACAAATTCGTACGTTATTTTATTATTCAGTCTTAATATGAAAAAAGGTTATTTACGTGGCTCTTGCTTGCTATTTACATAAATATTTTCTCTATCCGCGTGTATGTGAAGATTTAAATCATGTTTTGTTTCTTTGGCTGGATTTTAATAAAATATTTATTTGGTACATACATTTAGTAGGTATATAAACTGTTACGAAATGTTTACACATCTTTTTATTGCATCTATTTATTTACATGGATCATATTCTGTTTAACTGCTGTACTTTATTTGCTGTTGGAATAATGTATAATCGTCTTAGGACTGTAACCAACATTAGGTGGTGGTGGTGGTAAGGTCGCTGGTAACATCGTAAATCGGCGGCTTTCACTGTACTACTGCAACACTTACATTCCCCGGGAGCCTTTCTGGCTGATTGCCTCTTGCAGCCTCCGCGTAATGTTAACATAATGGCTCTTATGAATATTGTATTAAACAAGAGATAGTGAAGGTGGCTGTATTCAAATTTGCATATCGATCATTTTCGTAAGATTTAGAATTAATTCAATTTTATATTGTTGTAATGTTATCAATAAACAGCTATTAAAGTCTCTAAATTGTATTAAAAACTAGCTGACCTGGCAAATTTTATATCTATTTAAGATCAAGTAATGAGTTAAATTCAATAACTAGAAATTTTCAGAAGTAAAACAAAACCACTTTCTACGATTCTATACATTTTTCAAATCGGTTCAGTAGTTCCTTAGATTAGCGCGTTCAAACTATCAATCAAACAAACAAACAAAGAAGGGGAACGCAAAATTAAAGATAAATAAAACAACAGAGTGTAGATATTCAGTTGATTGTAACGCGTCTTAGCTTTGATCGTGTCATGTTTAAACTGTTAAATAAATTAATTTTTTGCCTACTTTATAATATTTAGGCTTTCTGGACATAATAAATATTTTTTAAACGCCCCGAACGGTATTTTTCTGTGCAGGCTTATTCGGTTCGTTACAAAACGTAATATAGAAGAGAATAAATTAATTCCATCGTCCTGGAGTCCAAAATAAGCTCATTTCCTCTTCAAATAAGATAATAAGAGGGAACTATCATGGGGCACGCGGTTCACCACAATACATAATAAGAACTGCGACGTAAATTAATAAACTACATTAAATAAAAACGGTTTCAAACTGTGGTTGTCGAATTGATTAATGACAAATACTTTGATATTATGATAAACTTTATTCGTAAATAAATAATTTCTTACAATGCTGTTCTCAATATTCAAATAAACTTCTCATTGAAATATCACCACAATTTTCAAAGAATTGTCACAGTTACACAACTTAATATTTTAACGTTATATGTATAAGTTACAAACATTATTTAAATATTTGCAATAATATCTATAAAATTACTTCAGTATTAGCTGTCTAGTATTTCCGTGGACGAAATGACGCACCAATTACCAATTCATTATTTATTTTGCTAATGGGTAAGTACTGAATAATCACGATGTATCATTAACAAGACGGAAGCAAAGGCCGAATGTATTATGAGCTAATAGCGAATTAGGTCGAACATTTTAGAGTCAAACTTTTCGAATCCAATATAGATTTGTGTAGATACGTGAAGTTGTTTCAGTTTTAGGGTATGTACCCAAATATCTCAAAAATTTCATGCTGTCCATGCTGTCCAATTATAATAAATTGTTGGGGACTTTGTCCCCGAGCGAATACTTTATCGACAATGTAAGTGGTTCTCGTCAAAAGCATCAATTTTACATTTTCGGCCCAGAAGTTGAAAGTATAATAATACCACAAATAATCAGGATCCACATTCCTTTTTACAAATACAATCTCAGTTCATTAGAGATTTACTGTAATGAAAAATATAAGCGATATGCACAAATACTATACTTGTACCCTAAAACAAGTGAAATGTAGATATATAAATTAGACTAAATGTTCAACCCATTCCGCGAAGGAAGTTGTATATTTACATAAAATATTATTTTTTACAGATCTGTATATATTTCAGGAAGGTTTTATATCGACGGGGTGGCCCTCGGATACTTTGCATACCGGAAAATGAATTTAACCCGCGGATTAACAGGTGTAAGGTAATATGGCATATTACGTTTTGACTCTTTAATTAATCTATTGCAATGAATACCTCATATTTTTCAAATTTATAAACTTGAAGTAAATATATATGTTTTATATTAGGGTGAAATTCCGTAGTTTGATTGTAGCGAGACGAGCGTGGGTTGCTGTTGTATATTAAAATTACAGGTTTATCCTTCACGTGTTGTGGTTTTAGATATTTCACAGTGGTTTGATGTCAGTTTCCCTAATAAAACGTTAATTAAAAGGAAAATGGACGCTATATGGTAAAGGAAAATGGCCAAAATTGGTATCACTAAAATTTGAATTGTGTCACGAGTTGCTGCACTCAGTAGATTTAGCTTTTATTTATAAACACGTTTTCTATGAACAAGAATTCCGAACTTCCGACAGAATAATGACTAAAATTGTTGTTATAAATTACACGATCCTTTTCCTTTTTATTCGAATGTTTATTTTGTTATTGAAATTCATTTATTCATCTAGGAATTATTTTAATATACAAGTACATATATTATGTATATAAGTATATGCACGTATTTTTTTTATTCTACCACCATTTTGGAAAGGTACTTTTAAATCGAGAAGAAGAAACGGCGAAAGAAACTCCTCTCAATTTCGTTATTATTATTTAAAACTAGGTGACCCCAGCAAACGTTGTTTTTATAAATTATGATAACCATAAAAATGATTACAGCGGACTAACCTTATAAGGTAGACATATGCTGTCCCGGACTTTTATTTAGAACTTTTAGATGGGAACAATTTTGTAATACGTGATTTTTGAGAAGCTTTCACCGTTTACTCAGCGCACGCAACAAAAGCTCAAAATTAAGCCATTTTCGCAATATTCTTTATTGCTGCTCCTCTCCTATTCTTTTAAGCGTCATGTTATATAGCCTATAGCCTTCCTCCATAAATGAACTATTTTACACTAAAAGAACTTTTTAAGTCGGTCCGGTAGGTCCTGAGCTTAGCCCGTTCAAACAAACTTAAGCGTCATGTTATATAGCCTATAGCCTTCCTCCATAAATGAACTATTTTACACTAAAAGAACTTTTTTAGTCGGTCCGGTAGGTCCTGAGCTTAGCCCGTTCAAACAAACAAACAATCTCTTTAGCTTTATATATTAGTATAGATACATTTTGTGAGCTCCAGATTTACAATAAGTTTAACAACGATACTAACTATGTTATGATAGTGACTAGGTGTCTCAGTCGCTGGGGCATTTTCGTTTTATAACGTAATAAAATGCACACGACATGAGGATTTTTCATATATTATGTATTAGAATGAGGGTGTGAGCGTTAGTTTTATTACTTTTGTAAAAGCGTTACCAACTGTTATTAAATGTGATGTGCTGGATGTGGTGCATGTTCCTCCGGAGAGACATCAAACCTGATTATTCTGCTATAAGGTAAGGAGCTTGGACAAATGTCGTGTGACGAACGGTGTGTACTAAAACTCGCAATACTTAAACTTAATCCATTTCATATATTGAACAAGAGTATGTATGTATCGGCGAAAGAATCTATATATAAATTAGATGTTACCTTGCAGCATATAAAACATTTTATTTCTATCGAATCGAATTGTGAATCTAAACCTTTACATCATTATCAAATCCATTTAAGCACAAGGTAAAAAAAAACCTAAATCGGTTCAACTGGTTAGAACAGTTCAGTGACATACACACAAATAGAAGAATTTTAAAGTATATAAAAAAGGCAAATACAAAACGGTTCAGAACCATTTTCTCGTCTGTTTGTCCACAGATTTATATTATAGATGGTTTTTTTTGTACATAAATTCCAATTTCAACCGCAAGCAAAGTAATCGTTTTATAAAATAGTGCAGATGCAGACTGTGTTGGTTGACTGGTAGACATCTGTGAACTGTCACATCTGCATGACAACAGGACTGAATGCTATACTTGGAAATGAACGAAGGAAAATACTTGTTTAATTCGGTTGCTCCTAAAACTATAACGCAACATTGAAATTCGTTAAAAGCTGAACCCATACTAAAGTCACACCTTCTCGTAAAAAGAATAAATCTACATAACATTAACATTTCATTTTCATACGTGTGAAGAGCTTTCAAAAGTGAAATTTACATAATTACGCAGGCGTTGGTGGGAACCGAAATGGTATCGTATATTTTGACCACACGAGCGACGGACGTTGCAGTGCCGGCACTTAGCAACGACACAAAAACTTTTCCAATTTCTACGTGTATTTATTGTCGTCTCAGATTCTAAATAGACAACCAGTCTGGTAGTTTTATCTACGAGTATATGGCATCTAAGTAGTTTACGCTCGTCAATGTCTTTATGACATTGGACTTTATGCGGCTGCTTGCTGGAGTTCACAGTAAAACAACCACAAAGGATTCGTAAGTGTATCCATTGCCTGTAAAATAGTTTCACTCCAACACAACACGTTTGTTAGTTCAATGTCCAATGTATGTATACGAAATATAGTAGGTATTGGTCCCGTACTTTTTTATAATGGTAATTATACAATAATATTAATTATGCTGGCAACATGTTTCTGCTTGAATAAATGATTGTTCAGATGAAAATTCTGGTTAGGAAAATTCTTTATGTACAAAAATATATGACAGTATTTGATTAGTTCAAATCATATCTCAAAGTTACCTATAGGTAGTCTGCAGCTAACCTTCAACATCTTAATATAATACTATTATATTAAATGTCGATATGATAGAGGAACTTAAGGCTAACGTGATAACATTTTAACTTTTATCAGTTAAAACTGTTTAGCATACAATATTTTATGCAAAATGTATTTGAGTTACAATCCAAAATTCGAAACCTCGTCACGTTATAATAAAGGGAATGCTATAACGTTGCATAAATTGGTGCACAAAATACAATAGTGGTAGCAAAGCTTTAGAATACATCACAATATGAATACATACGAACGTATACTGTGCATGAATACCGGCGGACACCGCATGCGAAACACGAATCGAATTTAATTTATTTTGGTTCTACGTGCATTGGCTCGGGTTGGTATTGTTTGGATTTATTTATAAGTCACGTAAAATTTGTAGCGTAAAATTATTTTATGAAAATTGCCTTGGCTTCGATCCACATTTAATGGTTATAAATAAGGAAATGTAACTGTAAATTTTATATTTTCATCATTGTGAATTTTATTTTTTGCAATTTGTTTACTTATCAATAATTGTGGTTCTTTAAAATCATTCGTCAATAATTATATCATTTCTCGCTGATTCAGAACACATAGTTCTGAAATATTATTATTATACTAGCAGACTCGGCCACGCGTTGCTGTGACTAAGGTTTACATACTCAATTTTGTCACAACGTTACTCCGCCATCTGTTACAAACTTATGGAACTAATTATTTGTAAGATATTAAACAAATAATTAGCAATAAAATAATATTGCGACTATAAATTTAAATGTAAGCTATCCTATCTTTCAAGTTGGATCAAACGGGATACGGTGTGATTTGATTAAAATCGGTTAAGTAGTTTAGCAGTCCATCGCGGACAAACACCGTGACACGTACTTCATATACATATTAAGATTATTTAATGAATTAATAACATACAAATCATTAAATTTGTTATATAGGTAAACTAGACCTTTTTGTCTAAAGTTAAGAGACAAAATTATGAGTAACAACGGTTTGTGTGCAATATTGATGCATTTGACTGAGTAACAAGAAGTTAGATGAGACAAAGGTAAAGGAATGATAATAACGTAGAATTTGTAATTGTTGAAGCGCCGAGGGCGGCGCCGGCTCCTGGGGCTCTTGCACGTTTTGTTGCTCATTTTACTCAAACAACAAGTACTACAATTTATAATAATATGCCAAGTTTTACGTTCAAGTATCTTTGTTCGAGCAACATTTTATATTGTACTTTCGTTTAAAATTTTATATCGTGTTGTATTTACAGCGATTTTGTTATTTATCTATTAAAAACCATCTTTAATGAAACCTATGTTGGTCATCGTACAGGATCGCCCTTTGACGGGTGCAGAGTATATTATAGCGTGTCAGTGTCTTTGTGTCTTGGTGTTCATCCAGGTTCTGAAACAATTGGGAGTTGGTTACACGCTCCATGAAATTTGGGAGCAGAGATTATAGCGAGTAGGTTGAACCAAGACCACCTTCGACGACGCTGGCCTGTCGGTGAAGTGAGTTAGAATAGGTGCGTTAAAACCGGTATCAACAGCAGAAATACCATCCGGCCCATTTGACTTATTGACGTTAAGGGATAAGAGAGCCTGACGTGCAGCGCTTTGATTAAAGCGCACGTCACGGATCTGTTCTTCACACTGCAGGATGGCAGGCGGTGTTTGTTATCAAGGGTCAGATTTGGTTTTTTGTGAGGCAGCATCGAGCAAACGTTGGAAGATTCCATGCCACTCGATAGCCGAATTTTTGGTTGCAACAACAAAACAGGTGCTTCACTCGGTCGATCACTTAGGCTCGACGTGAGCCGCCGGGATATGAGGGGTTCAATAATAAAGCTTTATTATACATACGTATGTATATATGTATGTAGATATACACCCACGACACAGGGAATCCTAGCGCGGAGCCATGAGTGTGTAGCGTTTTTATTATTTTTTATGTGTTTAATATTATTCTTGGGATTACCGTTGTCTGTTAAAAAAGGTTCATCATGTACCTTAGAATATCTTCAAAAAAGTTAATATTTGTTATAGAAATTGCGACGTTATCTTAGTGAGATTGATCTACATAAATTCTGATAACATTTAAAAATTATAAAACAAATAAATGTATAAAGCAAATAAATATAAAATTCTATCTTTAAGTTTAAAGAACTCTTTCTCTAACTTAATTCGTTCCTGGAACTCGGAAGCGATAAACCTTCGTTAACTGTGGCTCTATTTAGAGGAATATAGTGGAATCACCTGTTAGTTCAATTCCCATTTGGAACGTTCTGGAACGGAATATATGTTCGACGGATTTTAACTAAAATGGGAAACGTAGAGAAGTTATACGAACATAGGCAACGGTCGCAGTTATCGACAACTGAAAGAAGAAAAACATTTAATGACAACGTTGCTCACTGATATTAGAAGATTAAGTTAATCCGTTGCTTTAAAAGTTTGGGATTTTTTTTCAAACACACGAAGAATGCAGAAGCGTTAATACAGCTTGGTGACTCTTGACTTTACATAAATATAAGTCGTCAGACAGACAAGGGTTACTCAACTGCCGGAGATGAGTCGAAATTAAAAAGAGCACACAAACGATAAGTCGTCTGAGATATTTGCCGCGTCACCGAGCTACTACTGCGAACTCCTTCGATGGCAGTTTATTTGCAGTTAGCAAGACAAGTACTAGTACACGAGATAATAACACCTCGCGACGACACTACGCG
>DWJN01002417.1:0-15315 GCA_018248895.1 Carystus phorcus | reverse complement strand
TATGATTACTTAATGTGCTTGAATGATAATCATGTTCCCTTTTTAAGTGATTTCTTCATACATATATTAGGTTTAACTGAACGAACAACTAACTTATCAACTGTACCAACGCTGTTACTACTCTTTATTTAGTAACATCTAAAAAATCGTTACTAATCGGTATCCGTGTATATCCTTGACTAACACGAATACAACAAAAGTTATATCGGATTGATACTATGTACTACTATAACAGTCACTATAGTACACAGTACTATGCAAATAAGTGATTGATTGATACGCTGATATCACAATTCCGGTAATAATATCATATTGGTCGATGATCGACGAATTTAGAAGTTGACATTAAACGTTTTGTCATTAACCAATAAAAGACAAGAGGTGCTGGCAAATTAGTTACTCCGGATTCAACGCGTTTGCAACACATAGGTATCAGGCAAGGTGTATACAAAAAAAGAACCATTAAATTTTATATGAAGACACTTGTGTAACACATCAATCGGCTAATAAGGAACTTGACAAAATTAACAGATGTGACATCAGTTATAAGATATCGTTATTTTCCAGGTGAACTTTACAAAATTTCTAATACTTATCATCTACTATTATAATAATCGATTGATATTATAATAATCGTCAAAGTAATGTTTCAAAATAAAATTAAGCAGCGTATTTTTAAATTATGAAGAGCATCATAGTTAAGTAGGACGGTGCTATTAAATACAGACGCACAGTAACTCTACTTCCCAGTTATGCGGCCTGCGGCTTGCGGTGTGCGTCACGCGTCGATTTCCCTTTCCGAAGCGAACGGCGCAGCCGCGCTGCCGAGAACCGTGTGACGCTGACGCGTCAAAACAAGTATGGCCGCATAGGCCGCGCGGCCTCGACCACTGAATATTATTGTTTTGTGACCGATATCGTTCAAAATGGATAGTTTCTTAGCTCAAGAAGAAGAAGACCTAATCAGCTTGGTAGGCGCATATCCTTGTCTCTACGATAACTCTAACGCAACCTACAAGAATGTAATTTTTAGAGAAAATGTTTGGCGGGAAATAGGAGCACAACTGAACAAAAATCGTAAGTGTCTTACTTTTATTAACACATGTATGGGCTCTTGAAATATATCAAAAACATAATCATGTGTATTCACTTTAATGTTATTAACAAAATAGTTCTGCAAAATATATTTAGCTTCGTGTTGGGTTGACTGAACTGACACATGATCAAGCAGAAGCATGACAGTGATGACACAATATACAGCGTAAAGTTGGAATTCCTTTGACAGAGCAATGATTAAGCAAAACGCCATCTATATTCAAAATATAGCCAACCGTAGTTTCCCATTTAGACAGCATGTGATGTCAGATGTCGCTGTAATTTATTATAACAAAGATCAAAATAGTAGGTATTGTATGTATTGAATTGAAAAAAAAATACACAGGATGTAGTACTTTCGAGTTATTTTTATGTTGGAGGATGCCTTAGCAATGAGTAGCTCATATTCTACTTCATCGGCTATTTACAATAAAAACAAGACATCTTATTTATTACAATATCTTTCAACAATCACGTAATTCATTAAATTCACGGAGAATTATCTGTTTTAGCTGACGCCTGCAAAAGTCGATGGAGAAACATTAAAGACACGTACGCCCGCCAAAAGAAGAAAGTGTTATCGGGCATCGGCTCCGCGTCCTCCAAGAACCCACGACACAAGTTCCAAACTTACAGTAGATTGCTGAGCTTCTTAGATAACGTCAAGAGCGAGAGGGAGATCACCAACGTCGACATAAACTCTCAGCTGGAACTGTACATGCAGTCGGAAGAAAATAACCTGGAGACTCAGAGCGACGGCTCGCCGACGGGAAAGGAACGAAAGAAGCGAACGAAGCCGATAAAGAAATCCCTCGACAACAGCACAATGTTCCCGTATCTCCAGAAGCGGGATGACGCGCGTCAGCAGGCGTTGTTGCAGAACGCCGCGTCGTGCATCAAGGAGAGCGAGGACGAGGTGGGATCCTTCGCGACACACATGAAAAACGTCTTGAGGAAATTGACGCCGCTCCTTCGCATCCGTGCTAAACAGGAGTTATTCGAGGTGCTCACCAAGTACGAGGTGATGGCGGTGGACCCGCTGTATTTACCGAACTCCTGCTGCAACACGACGGTGACGCAGGCGGCGGGGGCCGTCGGCTCCCCCGTGAGACAGACCCTCATGAGAGACGTGGACCCGCACATTCATCACCACGGGCCCTCCTAGCACTTACACTACATGTGAAGTACCAGCGGCCCATTGATTACGTTATCATCCAAGGATCTATAAGTTGGCATGCTTTATCAATAACGGACTGATACTAGAGTTAAGATGATTAGCATTAATGTATGTTAAGATAAATTTAGGTGTAATACTATCGCCTAGAAAGGTACTAAATTAAGATTATTTTATTTTTTCTATACTTAATAAAATATAAGTGTATAATACAAAATGATAATTGTATTTTTATCAAAACGTACACAAATAAATAATGATTTGTAGAATTTATTCTACACTCGACTCGACCGATATTTGACGGGACGGGAGTACCTCACATGTTCCCTTCTTTGCACAACCATTTTGATTGAAGTCCAAGTAAAGACAAGTGGCGCCGCCTGGCGGCTGTTATCAGTGTTATATCAATCAATTTTCCAGTCAGTTAGTTGCCTAGCAACTATTCACAGGATCGTTGGTATATATTGGTGTGATGCTGCCTACGAAGCAAGGATTTTGGGGTATTTTAAGATCAGAAAAACAGCTTCATGTTGATATCAATTTAATTGAACCATGTGGGTACTTTAAGTACTTATTATTTACAGCATTTCAACAACTGAATAACACGTAATTCACACTACACAAGTTTGTAATGCAAAGGAGATATGTAGATACATATGTACATCTCACATACTATTACCATACAATATAACATACATAATGCCATTTTAATATATATCCAAAGGAAATAAAAAGAATAATAACTATATCCCAATACAAATTATTTTTATTGATTACGTAATATTCAAGTCAGTAAGTTTTAAATGCAAACAAGTTCTCACGATTTAAATAGGTATTTTATACCCATATTGTACTAGGGAGATGCGTCGATAAATCCCAGGGGGCTGTTTGTATTTACAGTGTACTCAAATCATTTCAAATGAAGTCAGCACAGCAAAAAGGTATTAAGGTGGTATTTTTAGACTAGATACTATGGACTTATATCAAACTTGTGTACTTGTAAAAAAAATACAATCAAAAATGCATCTGATAAAGGCAATATTTCACTAAATAAATGATAAACAGACAGTACATTGTTAAAGAGAATTAATAATCCATAATTAAAAAATAAGGTAACCTGTGCATAGGAACATACAGATTCTATTTAGGATGTATTTTAATCACTACATGGTGGCACACATTTTTATAAGGTTTGGAATTTAGGCTGTTGCTCAATTATTGTGAAGTAAATTAAAATAGTACTGCTGATCTACTGCCTACTATACTACTACATGCTGTATATACACTTATGTATTAACGTTATTTGGTCATTATCACACTGGTATTGAACTGGCCAAACACTTCCAATATGGTCAACAATCCTTATACATGTCATATAGCACAGAACACAGCCTATATAATGGAAGTCCCACAACAGTGAAGTAATCCCCTTCTACCCTCTCCACAAATGTTCCACCGATGCCTTGAATTCCATAACCCCCTGCCTTATCCCTGAAATATAATAGTGTGTGTATATGAGACAATATGTTAAATTTTGAAGTGAAACTCATAGTCTACTCATACTCTTTACAATCATTAATTTAAAACTTGAAACGATAATGCGACATTCACGAAAGAGACCAACTTATAAATATATAAAATGAAAGAATGGGATAGCATGCTTTACACATTATCTTGTTTGAAATCTACAAAAAGTTGTAATAGGTTACTTTTCTGAAGTTTGCTATCTGGCAGTGCCCATGCCTGGCATCCTAACTGATTTAAATATCAAATCAACGCATATATTTATGTATGAAACAAATTAATCTTTTGCTGTAAATTTATCCAACATCTCATTTATATATGTATGTGCATTTTAACAATACAGGGCATCTGTGTATGCCAAATAAAGGTGTGATAGTTAACAAATAATTTTTTTGGACATGAATTCAAGACCTTGTACAGAATATTGACACCAATAATCAAACCACTATTTAAATGATTGCTTTCAAATGTACTGAATAAAAATTAAAAGTTGTATCAGCTAAAATAACAATAGGGTGATGCTATGAATAAACAAAAAGAAAAAGAGAAAAGAGTGATGAAAGTTGAGGAAGCGAGAGAAGTATGTCAGAATCGTAGCAAATGGAAGGAAGTGGTCTCTGCCTACCCCAAAGGGAAAAAGGCGTGATTATATGTATGTATGTATGAATAAACAACTTACATTGGCTCTCCAGAAGCAATGTAACCTCTTATTTGCTTGTCATCCAACTTGCCAAACAAAACATTAGTTTTTTCAGTAAATTTGACAATATTATCTGATTGTTTAACAACTACCCCAGTGTAAACCGTGTGAGTTTTGCCCGCTAGCCTGAAAAGACAGAAAATGTTTCATATTTAGTTTTATACAATTTTGTCATCTCTGCTATATCATCATAAAAGTGTATAAGCAATAAAAAAACTAAACTAAGTAACTTCTCTATTTTTAAGTTACAAGTTGTTAAGTTAGAAGTCGGTTACAATGTATCTGATACTAGTATTAAACAGTTTCAAAATTTATCACTACAACAGTGAAATTACTTTTTAAGAAAATAATGAAATACTTTTGAAATGTATTTACTTGTCAAGTCTGTTTTCTTTAAGTCATAAATACTATATTATTAAGTCATAAATACTATATTTTGGTGACTATATTCATAAGGAACCAGGTACACTGAATATATTAGATAAACAAATCCTAAGTCAGTATTATAACAAATAACATCTTTTAACTTGTTATGGTAAGTTTAACCACAAAGTATCTGGAATTACATCAATATTTAAATGAATATGTTTTTATAAATATTTCTCTGAATATATTCCATTGTACTGGCCACTGGTACTGGCTAAATATACCTAGAGAGCATAGTGAAAGCGTCCTCCTCTGTGGTAGGTTTTCCAAACATTTCCCCATCGAGTGTTACCATGGTGTCAGCACCGATGACCACGTCAGGTTGTTCACCACTGTCACTTAGCCGCTTGTCCACTTCAAGAACCTTTTGTAGAGCTGTCTCTTCAACAAATTCAGAGAAGTTTTTAAAATTCCTAGGATCCAAGTCTTCTTCAAAGAGTGACGGGCACAATTTTACTTTCAGACCCTGTAACAATAACAAATTGGATGAAAACATCTAATAGCTTTATAGTTACAGGAATAAAATATGAAACATGTTTTTATCTTGCATGATATATAGCTTAATGAATGCGCAAAACATGCAATATGCCAAGGCGTATTTTACGACCAGATCTATGGGCTTGGGATTGTTACGAGGATACATTAGATACACATTCAAAATTTCAAACTATTTACGAATATTTTAAATACATTATTTACGAATAGTTCAATATACAATACACTACTTAAATTTTTGATCTACATTTTATAGGGTCATACTATTGAGATTTCTGTACTCACGATGTTTTCTACAAGTTCCTTTCTTCTTGGCGACCCGCTGGCCAAAACAATAGTTTTTTGCTTTAAAATATGCATAATTGGTTGCAACATTTTGTTTTATAATTCAAAGTTCTTTAAGCGCGAGATCAACTTTATTTCTATTACTTCGAAATTAATATATTTTGTTACTTTGCTAATCTGATAAGATAAGAGGTTGAAATTCTCCAGTACACTATAATATTATTATTCTTTGGTGTGATTGAACATTGCATTGCATTGCACACCACCGTAGTATAGTTTTTCTATAAAACTTAAATGTGTTCTTGTAACCAATATTGAAAACTTCAAAATCTATAAATTACCGCGAAAACTAATCAAAGAGTATATAACACAACATAAATAGGTAACATAAGTACCCAGTGACTACGTATACGTACAATGCAAATCGGAAATATAATGGCTCTTCCACATATTCTGATTTTACGCCCAATCTGACTAAATCAAATGATCAAATTGATGCGTAAGTATGTCCAGACTCTGATAGATGTAATAGTATTCTGTGTGTCGGCAGTGTCGGGAATGTCGGGTCAGCCGATTTATGCCCCTCCCACATGATTCGATTTCGTCAGCTGATTTAATCAGGCGTTGAATTGGCGTTCGATCATTTTTCATTTTATTCTGCAAATCTGCATTCCGTGCTGCACGGATGTCGCTAAGGAATAGAAAGCTAATCAATTGACCCTCTTTAAAAAAAATTACCTGTATATAGAAAAAAAAAACAAAATGTGGGGATAGTTTCATCAGTTAGTACAATCTAAAAAATAAAATAAGAGGCTAAATTTAATTTTAGCATTTTTATATTATGAATTTCGAAGTACCGAAACTCTTTTTTAAATTTGCCTAAAAATTTTAATTACAAATATCCCGCCAACATGTTTATTTGAGTAATATGGCGTTTGGGCTTTAAGGAAAATACCCATGTTTACCGCCATTTGATGCCATCGTAAACCCGAGTAATCCTGACCTTTTTTAATTTACAACAATGATATTTTTTTATTATGAATCTGGGTAATAATTTAACATTATTTTTACTCCATAAAGGTTTTTTGTTTTATAAGTTTTTAAGGGCTGGGATTAATTGAAAATATTATGTATATGTGCACATTATAATTAATAAAACCTTATAAAACAAACATCATATCAAAATAGGAAATAATAAATATTCACATCATAGTTTAAACAAATTTACAATCTCAAACCGTATTTCAAATATTGCCCTTTTAACTCTATTTTTGAATTAATGAAGTACACAGACATATACGTAATATTATTATTACCTATGCTTAAGATATTACCTTCATAAGTAACATTTTATTTTGTAAAATATCTAAACTAGCTAGCTACTTATTTAGCGTCTACACTAATTGATTTTACTCAACTTGGGGGTCCTTTTTAATCGGATGATTTCGACATCCCGATTACCTTGGATCTTTTCAATCTATAATCCTCCAATTTGATTTAGTGATTTAGTCAGATTGGGCTTCAAATAGAATGATGTGGAACAGGCATAACATGCACAGACTAGATACAGGATATGAGGAAAGATGCTTTGCACATACTAGGTACAGATAATACCTAAGTGCGTAATACATTGTTTAATGCGACATTTTTCCTTTAATCAGAAACTATTCTGTAATTACTACATTTTGTGACACTGATACTTTTTATAACATCGTGTTTACACTATCAGCACAAAAATGTACTAATAGCAATTTTGTTAATGCCGGATTTTATTTTTGACATTTTTTTTCTCTCCGTCCACGAAAGAGTAGTACGTTATACGTATTATCTGTGGAATAGTCTTAACTAGTTCTATGAGTTTTGATTGAAGATTGAATGTTGGTTTTATATTATCTGTGACGCATTTCACCGCTGCTTGCTGTCGTTTTAGCAATGATGCTGTTTTAATTTTTGGTGATAAATCGGTTAGAGGCCTAAATATACGTATTATTAGGGTAATGGAAATAATATAATCCAATTTAAAATGCAGGCCGTTTTGGCTTATGTGCGTAATCTTCTAAATTGGTGCGAAGACGATCCTGTGGTTAGAACAAGCTTCAAAAGGGACAGGTAAGTGTGAATTTGACGTTTCTTGTTTACGACTATAGTTTAGTTATGGCGGCAAAGTGGTTAAATTCATATTTAAATTGGCAATAAAAATCAAATACTATGTTTAAGATATCTTTGAAGACGGCATCCAAGTTTTGGCAGTAAGCAGTTATATATTTCGGAACTATAACCGTAAACACACCGGCTTTACATCGTTACTATTACCGTTCACGTTTGTTTCTAGGACTGACGATGATCATTCATCGGACGACGAGTCGCCAGCTTTTAAAAGATTCAAGCGGTTAAGAAAAACTACTTTTCCCGAAACCATGACAACTAGAGGTGATAATTGTTTTATTATATTACATTACTTTACTGTGTAATAGTTGGTATAATTAGACTGTTTTTTAGATGTTTGGGATAAGGAAACAAATCATAAGAATGTGAGGTATGTTCCAATTGAAATAGAAAAGGGTCATCCGAGCACATCAACTCCGAATGATACATCGGTGCGACTGGCAAATAGATATAGGTCGGTGCCTATTAAACTAGTTGATGTATCAGAGAATTTGCCACTGACACCGAATAGGAAACCAAGGCGGCATACTCCTGTTAGGCCCGTCTTACATGCTGTGGTGGATGATGAAGATAATGACCAGGAGGTAAGAAACAAATCTACCACAAATAGTACTATTTAAATTTCATAAATTACTTGTTAGCAAATGTTATTATGATATTAACAACTTCTTAGCCGACTAATTTGACCAAAAATTATTACATTGAAATTATGACATGTTTTGTAAATTATTTTAATAGTAAATTAATTCATTTGATTTTAAGAAATTTATAATTGATTGTATTTTAAAAATTGAATTGAATTATTATTATTGTATGTCAATATATGGCGGGAATATAGAGAACTCATGTTGTAGATGTAAGATCTTGTAAACTTATATTCCACAATAAATGACATTTGATTTGATTTGAAAAATAAAATCAAATAATGTTTTGACATTGTTTCTGATCAGAACTTGTTGTGGGTTTGATAGATTCTTAGTATTATATGTTAGACTCTAAAAATTGTAAGCAATCCTGGAGAGTTGTATGAACTTTAAATATTCAGAAAAATCTAATTCAATTATTTTAGAACTACTATCCATCCATCAGCTAAAAAAACTAAATTGTATTTAATTTATTGTAGGTGGCTTATATTGAAAGTAAACCAGGAAGCTCCAAGAGACCACAAATATACATTAATGTTGATGATGACAATGACCAGGAAGATGATGATGTGATCTTTGTAAAAAAGGTGGTATCACCACCGCCAGTCAAACCTTATAAATACTTTGTGTCCAAAAATAACGTAGACGTTGAAAAGTCACAGGATGAAGAACCCATTCAGTATTACAAAATTTGTAAAAAACTCAATGAACGGAAAGTTCCATCTCCTTATGCATCTCCCAAATCTTATAGTAAATTTAAGGCACCTGCTGGAATTACCAAGACATACAAAAAAGCTCCAACCCCAATTCCAAGATGGCTGCAGGGACAAAGAACCTCGAATCTCCTATCAAATAGAAATAGAATACAAAGTTTGAATGGAAATGCAAGAACAACACTCTCTGAAGTGTTTAACTTAGATGAAAAGAGGAGTTACCAAGAACTGATCAAGAGAGTCACCGATAGTATGAGTCCTGTAGTGAAAAAAGACATTATTAATTTAGCAGATGAAGCAGCTGTTTTTCGTAATACTCAGAGAGCTCAAAAGAGTGCATTAAATGAATTAAAATTCATAGAAAAAGGTATGGGCATTGCTAAAGACGGTGAAGCATCGAAAGAATATGATCCAATTACTGTAGCTTCCATCAATTCATCAGATTCTGAAGTTGAAATTGTTCCTTCAGAGGCTTCTACTTCATCTTCTGTAAGAATAGAGCGAATAAATACCTTGAGGGACTCCTACAAAGATAGAGATGTGACTTCAAATGATTGGTTAGAAAAATTAAATTCTAAATACAAGAAAAAAAGTCGAGACAATCAAGAAAAATTAAAAGATGCAGCCCGAGAGTCTGATATTATATCCAAAGTTAATTATAAACAAAATCTAGCACTTCTAGAACATAAACTCAAACATGAACTGAGTATACCCGAGAGTCTCATCGAAGAACTCCCTCCAACTGTAGAAATACCAAAATTGACACCGGAACAAGAGAAACTGGTGGACAGAGCCCTGGGGCCGGGACCTCCTGGACAACTTCTAGTTGAGAAATTTAATTTAAGAATACATAGGTATGTAGAACTTAAACAATCACTTCTGGGATAAGCAACCAATCCTTTGATTGAGTTGATGCTCCCTTTTGATAAAATTATCTAATATATAATACTAATTGTAATGTTAGTGCAATGTCATTAATGCTTACACATTTCTTGTTCACAGGCGAGATTTACAAACTCTAGCTGGGTTGAACTGGCTGAACGACGAGGTCATTAACTTTTACATGAATCTGCTCATGCAGAGGAGTGAGGAGCGGAGCGATCTACCGAAGGTGTATGCAACTAATACGTTCTTCTACACTAAACTGATGCAGACTGGTCAAGCGGGGCTCAGACGTTGGACAAGAAAGGTACAGGAATACATTTCTAATGACACCATATATCAGTTACAAGTATCATGTACTAAAGGTGTCACCGACGCATTGCCAAGCGAGTGAGAAAAAAGTAATTGGCTATCAATCTCCCAACCAAAACGCGACTTTTAGAAGACTAATTGAAGCAAGAGGGTGTAACCTTACCCACTTCACGGAGAGATAATATTATCAGTAATAATACAAATGACTTGATAGTAATATTGATAATGTAATCCTTGCCCAAACCCCTGTCACCAAGTGGGCTAACTTCTATATCATTCATGACACCATGGCCTGGGCAGACCCATTACAGCATAGATTAAGCTAACAATTATTTTCACAATAAAATCTAAATTATAAAAACATAATTCCAGGTGGACATCTTCACGCACGAGCTGATGGTGATCCCCATCCACCTGGGCGTGCACTGGTGCCTCAGTATCGTGGACTTTAAGGAGAAGTGCATTTCCTACCTGGACAGCATGGGTGGACGCAATCAGGCCTGCCTCGATGCCCTGTTGCAGTACCTCAGGGATGAACACAAGGACAAGAAGGGGAGTCCCATGGATGACAGCGGCTGGACCACTGTTAACTTGAAGGTAAACCATCTACCCCATGTAGTTTTATCTGTCAACTACTTAAGAGTTGAAGATAATCCATCTGCTCTGGAAGTAGTGTGTTTCTCTTATGTAAGTAATGAATCAAAGAAATGGTAGAGGAGAAGGCATCCTATCAGAGTTTCTAGTATGGCCACCATCTAGTAGCAACTCCACCACTATATTCATCCACTACTAATAGAAGTCTCTGTATATAAAAATTCAGTTTACTGTGTTTGTAGTGGTAAGACTCGAAAAATAGAATTGGCTTGAAATATTCTTTATAGCAGTGAATTTAAATAGAAAAATGTTTCCACAGGAAAAGAATTTTGCAAAGGTTTGCGATTGTCTTATAATTTAGTGATTGCTAGCCAGCTAGACTTGTTCTTGTCTTCTGCGTCCGATGTCCATGAGTGACGGCCATCGACGACCATTTACGGGCCTTCTGCTCGTATGTCGGATAGTTACAAAAAAAAGTATTAAAACAACCGTCGTGCGACAAAAAATTTGAACGTAGCATGCTGTTCCGCAGAAGGTTACAAATCAAATCAAATCAATTTTATTGTGGACAGTAAGTACTTATTTTAAGATGTTACAAAGAAGTGGCCGCTACGTCCTGCTTTTTCGGCGTACAATAAATTTAAAGTAACTTTATAATTTATTAATTGAATATCGGTTATTTAGTAAGTTTATTAATGTAATATCGGTGTCGGTGGCAGGACATCCCGCAGCAGATGAACGGCAGCGACTGCGGCATGTTCGCGTGCACGTTCGCGGAGTTCTCGTGCCGGCGCGCGCGCTACACCTTCACGCAGGCGCACATGCCGCAGCTGCGCCGCAAGGCCGCGCTCGAGATCCTCGCCGGCCACCTGCTGCTCTGAGACCCGACGGTCCACTGGCCACCACTTTACAACACCTGCCATGTGATAACAGAAGTACCGGGAGCGAGCCTCATCCGACAGGATACTATCTTAGCATAATTTAACTTTCGATTTCGGATGCTAGCTCCTCTGGCCTGCCCCAATCGAGCCAGCCCATTCCGTGGGGCTGAGATAAATTAAGCTGCTGTTTCCCAATTAACAGTATACTTTGGCTCCACAAGAATATGGGATGGCTAGCTGTGAGGCAACAGAAATACAGACGGTCAACATCGAATAATTAAATATGAAATGACATTTTGAAGATTATGAGGCATTTCTAATATGTAGCACATTTTTCAAAACAGTAAATATTATTATAAGTCACTTTGCTGGAAGCACCGGTGGCCAAGTGGGTTAGCAGTAGGAGAGTGGTACCGAGACAGTGATACGATATCTAGTGTAGGACTGACGGTGAGACTGATGGACGCAGTGCCCTGTGGGAGTGTTTGCTATTGATATACATGCAGTGATTGCCTGATACGATTCAATGTAGTATAATGTATTACTGATAGCCTAGTGGGAATGGAGCACCATTCAAAAAGTTTTAAGAGAACGGAAGTAAGGTCAGGATCAGGCGACTGATGAATTTTTTTAGGCTTTACAATGAAAATATTATGTAAATTAGTTTGAATTAACTCCCGGTTTTGTAACTTACAGTCTTTAAACAGTTGTACACCATCGCCACTAGGTTAGACAGTAACATTAATTTATTACGACGTTCTAAGCTGTCCTCACACAAAATTGTTATATCAAAGTTTGCCATTCCATTTATTTTTTAATTTAAAACAACATAACATAATTGTATGATTTGTTATTTCACAATGGGGTGATTATCAAGTACTTATCATGTTGCCCGTTGGAACAGCGGGTATTGTACCGAACTGGCATTTATATGTTAATCTCATGATTTGTGATGGATGTTTGGACAGCATTATTAATAACTTCTCTAGTAATAAGCATTCGAGATGTACATAATTTGTAGAAACTTTATGTTCGTATAGGTAACGAATGTATACTAATAGATCTATGTCTAATCTGAATAAATAATTAAAATCGCTTTAATTCAACAGATTCTAAATCCATAATATTCAACTAGACATTGACTGAGCCCATGAACATTTTATCAACTTAACCATAGGAATACTCGTGGTGAAAGTATATATTTTTTATTTTGTTAAAATTCACGTTGCTGACAAATTGTAATAAAAATAATTTGAAATCGTATATTTCAATGCTTTATTTGCGTATAGGACAAAAATTTTAATTGCACAAGTCTCTGTATACATGATTGAGAAAATTTTTGTAATATCTATCCATTGCTGTAATGGTTCAAGGATACCTGCATTTTTTGATTCGCTGCAATTCATATCATTGTTTTGAAGTTGAGCCATCGGGTATTGTAAAAATGAATTTGAAACAGTTCCAAGTGTAAGACGTTTATAAGGAGTAAAATAAATAAATACATAAATAAGTCAAAAGCTGTACTTTATTATGAGATAACAAGTTTGAAACGTTGATGGAGTTCCAAAAAATTGATGTATGAAGTTCTGAGACCGGGTCAATTAGCTAGAGCAGGGGTGAGCCACCTTTTTTATCAATGGGGAAATTTGATTTATGCTCGAGGGCCGCCCGTAAATTAGCATTATATAAACTTATTAAAATCTAGTTAACGTTTAGAAATTACAATGTAATAAGGTACGAAGTTTTTAATTTGGCTCAATTTTTGTATCATGCTTTTTTATGTTGCATTATTGTATGAGTTCCAAAAACAAAAAAAAAATATTTGAAAAAGCTGAAAGCGGCGCGGCTTGGTCCGTGCGCCGGCGCTAGTCGATGGCGACGCGCAGCAGCCGCAGCTTGGCGTCGTGCAGCAGCGCCACGCCGCAGTCGTTGGAGCCGCCGCAGTACCGCGCCGACGAGAACACCGACACCAGCCGCCCGCGCAGCTGACACTGACCACACACACACACACATACCGCTATGATCTTATCTATCTAAATATATCGCACCCATAGTAATAAATTACCCATTTATGTCAAAAACTCAAATATCATTTTTTTTTAGTTGTGCCCTTATATTACTAAGGGTGAGATATATAACTCGAAGGTGACTGACTGACTGACATAGAGATCTATCAACGCACAGCCCAAACCGCTGGACGGATTGGGCTGAAATTTATCCGCAGGTAGATGTTATGGCGTGGGCAACCGCTAAGAAAGGATTTTGATCAATTCTGCCCCAAGGGGATGAAAGTTTCTTAACACGAGCGAATCCGCTGGCAGAAGCTTGTATTATTATAAAGCGAATGAGTTCATTAGATATGTGTCGCTTAATTACATCAGAACGGTTGAATAGATTTATAAGAAATTTGTGAGACATAGCTGGGAACACTTTCAATAATTATAGTTACAATTATACATGATTTCCACTCTACTGTGTTCTTAAAAAATCAAAAAGCTAACATGGTCTTCATATTAAGAAAATCTTGAAGCGACCATACTATAGGTATCTACATTCATAAAATATCTTCCAGGTGTAAAACCACTGATAAAAGTTAGTACATTACATATAATATTATGTATAGTTCGAAGCATTATAAAATAACGGACTTATTAAGTGCGTTCCCCATCTTGGAGTCGATCGGCACTTACCATCAGGCGGGATCGACGTGAAGCATCGATATCGAGTGATAATAGTAAAGTAGTAGGGTAAGACGTGTGCAGCGGTCACCATGAAGCCGGTCTGCTGCAGCTCGTGCGCGCGCACGACGTGCGAGAGCGCGTTGGCGAGCAGGAAGCGGTCGAGCGCGGCCTGCTCGAACACGTGGCCGGTGCCGCGCCGCGCGTTCGCCGCGAACCCCTCGTTGGCCGCCAGCTCCAGCGACAGCGTCGCCGTCACCTTGTTCGGCCTCCACCACCACAACACACACACATCTCATTTCATTTACTTATCATCTATATCTATGCTAATATATAAAGCTCATGAATTTGTTTGGTTGATTGTTTGAACGGGCTAATCTCAGGAACTACCTACTGGACCGATTTAAAAAAATCTTTTAGTTTGAGATAGTCCATTTATGGAGGAAGGCTATAGGCTATATAACATCACGCTAAGATGAATGGAAGAGGAACAACAATAAAAAATATTGCGAAATCGGCAAAATTTTGAGCTTTTGTTGCGAGCGCTGAGTAAACGGTGAAAGTTACTGGAAAATCATATACCTATTACAATATTGTACCTAACTATAAATTCTAAATAAAAGTCCGCAACTGCATAATTATGTCTAGCTTTTAAGGTTAACCCACTATAACCATTTTTATGGTTATAAAAATAGTTCATAAATAATAATTTATATGGCAAAACAACGTTTGCTGGTTCATCTAGT
>DWJN01002416.1:0-15316 GCA_018248895.1 Carystus phorcus | reverse complement strand
AATGGGTTCTTTTGCTACCATGGGATCAAACAGTTCGTTTTGAACCTAAACCGTTTAGAAGTCTGTCTTGAAATCTTTGTTCTGCTAGACTAGAAAATATCAACCAGTCAATTATAGTATTGTGAATTGTCCTCATTACTGTTTAATACTACTGTCTACTGTATTAATGTCTTTTGTATTACACTCAATTAATTAATGGACTAAAAAATCCAATGTAATGCTTTTCTTTTGCACGGATTTATTGTTTTTATTGTCTGTAGTAGAATTTCGAGCAAGACCTATATTATCTAAATAACTAGAAGCATATTTCAAATCAACAAGTATCTTTAGTTTAGTTCAGAAGGCAACCCTAAATTGGCGCCAGTTATATTTTAGTATGGTTTTTACAAATACTTGCGGTGTACTTGGTCCAAATATTGTGTGTTACGTAGATTTTTATTTCTTCCTTGTTATGAAGTATAGTCTTCAATAAAGTTTTTTAACGTGCCATAACTGTCGTACATTTGGCTAACTATATTGAATGGCTGACCGTATGCCGTCACTATGCGGGATAATGGCCAAATACTTTCACCAATTTACCATTTAGAACGTAATAGAATTTTTATGATACATCCGAAAATATTAACCAAATATTAAATGTATTTGTAATATACGATCTATTTCTTAGAGGTTGAAAGAACTTTAGTAAAACAAATGATCTTATTGTGCAATTGAAAGATAAATAGCAGAAATCCAAATGAAGAATATTTTTTTCAGAGCCAGTACTATCTTTCTATTGTAGATACAGCTGATATCTATGGGCTGCGAAGACCACTTTACTACGTGGTTCGTCTTCTCATTTGTCGGCTAGTTATATAAAAAATGAATAAAACTGAATAATAGCTTCGATGTAAGATAGTTCCCACGTTAATCCCATTGGTCGGTCGTCACGTGTTTCCGCTGACGTTCCATGGGGATTGTTAAGTTCGATTTGTTCGCAAGTGTGCACTGCAGTTAACAGCGACCCCTATAGTTACGTCGTTCATTGTTTTTATTGTCGAGGTTTTTTATATTTTAGGGACTCCAACACGTGGCATTTGTCACTTGATATGTTTTGATTACTATCTATAATATTTAAATTCTTTTTATTGGGTTTAGCCTGTTAAATTTTGTGGTAGTGTATTTATTCAAATGATTAGTAATTTGCTCTGGTCTTTTGTATTCGGTATTTAGTATTTCGGGAAATTGTTGAGTCCTAAATGTTAAGTTTAGACTTTATTTAAACTATTACTAGGATGCAATGGTGGACTAAGTTTGCAATAGGCGCGGGTCGAAAAAACTGAATGGGTCTCCCTATCGTAGATTAATATAATATTTGTACAGCATCTAATTAGGACAATTCGAGATGTGCAGACCTCCGGGGATCGGGGATTTTTGTACGTATATAAAGAACTTGTTTTTATCGGATCTCTCTATGATTCGAAAGCTGACAATTATCGAATGTTTAGACATCGATGTTGTAGTTTTATTTATGTACATACGGGAGTAGACTGATTGATTGTCTGGCTGTAGCCATTAACCGCTTGTCCAGTCATTCGGTCTGCGAGCGCTATCGGTCAACGTACTCAGCGTGTAAGCGATTGATTAGTTATTTAGTTCACTGGTTCAGAGTGATTATACTAAACTGATACAATAAATGAGATGAACGGCGCGTTGACGTTGGGCCGTCTCCACCTGATCGATTACGTCTCTGTGATTTACACAAGTAATAAAATGTAGATGATCGTGATTTTAACGGATAATTTAAGGGATTGCTTATGAGTAAAAAATGTTTGTATGTTTATATACAAATAAAATTTCTTAGGGATTTAGGACTACCTAGTATAATGTGTGTGGCATTAGTTTTACTTTGGAAAACTTATGTGTTAGTAGTCAGGACTTATTGTCATAAATAGTCTAGACGGGATTTTAAAATTGACATAGGTATCGTTTAGATATATTCGTAAAATATTTCATTCAGTTTTTTGGCTGACCACATACAGAAATATTCAGGGTAATAATAGTAAATAGAAAATTTATACGCTCATACGACCGCACTAGGATGGACAATGCAAGTACCATCCCTAACAGCCAGAACCCGAGAACAAATATTTATCTGTTATGTATAAATAAATATCTGTCCCGGCGCCAATTGAACCCAGGACATATAGCTTCATAGACAGGGTCACTAGCAATAAGGCTACGGAGATGGACATGTCTTATGATTAATCAGTTAGATATAAATTGAGACACTGCTGGCATCCACCTCTTTAAGCACATCGCGAATACGCATAGAGCGGTACCTCTCGTATCTAACAATGACTATTTCAGTGAGAAGGGCTAGCGTACGTAAAATAGTGCAGGTTCGCTATTCGTTTGTACAGTCGATCGCCGCTGACAGATTGATTGAGCCATTAAAGCGCAGTTCGGGCTAATCCTATCCTACAAACGTGACGTAAGTCGGAGCGTGTTGTTCGTTTGTGAGAACCACTTTCGTAACCTTGTTGACATTAGTTGTGATTGACGCGGTTGTATGAGCTTGCTTCCAGGTACCTGGAAGTTAGAAAAGGAAGTGTACTGATCCAGCAACGAATTTAACGACCACAAAGAATTAATTAGATGTGGGAGATGTTCTTTTTTTTCTTCCATTTTCTGTTGAATGTAATTGTTATTATCAAAGTAAGTCAAAATCCGATTGGTTTTTGTTTTAAAATTTAAATAATAATATAACGCCATTAATTTGTATTTTTTAATAGTTACCTGAGTTTTATGTGAGAACTTGATTTGCCCTTCGTCTGTCGATTTTTGTATCTTTTGCAATTAAATTGTAAATTAATTAAAAAAAGTAACCTCATATCATAGTAATGATTGTAAAAAATTACAATATCAAAAAAATGTGTCTAGACATTAGTAAACCGGTAGCAAGATTGCCTTAGTCATTGTAAAGGTTCAGTTTTGGATGTTATGGGAAACCTGTGTAATGAACGGACAGTTCTTTTCTTACTCTTAGTATAAGAAATAGTAATAGGAATAATTAAACACTTCTTAATTATTGTAATGCCTATGTACGTTAGCATAGCAAATAATAGCACTCATCAAGAGTGTGTCTGTAATTAATAGTAAGTCGTGTTGTCCTTTTTTAACGTTTATCAAATCCGTATGTCCGCCGAGTGCTTCCATTTCTGTTTACATGTCATTATGTAGGTCACTGTGTTCGCGTCGAATTCATTCCCTTACCATCTGCATGTTTTGAAGCGTGATCCTGGAGGACAGGATGTCGGGTTATATTTAGTTTTATGGACGATACGACGCGGGGTGACCACCTATCTCAGTTTGGGATGAGAGTTGTATTTATTGATAGTTATGTTTTTTGTAGGAATTATTGGAAGGTGCAGTCAAATTTCGAACCATATGTTTTATATCAAAGCTTGGAAAGATGCTTCATAACTCGTCTTCTTCATAATTTTAATATCACAATATTAAAATTAGATTTAAATTAAGTTTATTATTTTTTTCTTGTTGCCTAAGCTACGTTGTTGATAATTTCCTGACGAATAAAATCAGAAAGAAACTCCTTATGTACGAAATATTTTCTTTTTAATTGTAGCGGGTAATCACGTTCCCTGCATTTTTTATCGATATTTCGACCCAGTTACATGGAACATGGTCTCGCCGTAAGGTGTGGGTTGAAATATCGGTAAGAAATCCAGAGATCGTGAGTACCCGCTACAATTCAAATGTTGACTGTCCGGGGTGAAAAAACTTTAAAATCATATATATATATTTGCAATATTTCCGTCATGATATCTAAATATGTGTTTGGATATATTTATTGTTCCAGTACTTCCATACAGTATTTGCTAGTAGGTTATTGTTGAATCCACTATGGTAATCGCGCACCCTCCGGTTTGGTCACTATTTACTTAAAATATAGTTGTCTTTCTGTAATAAAGAAGAGGAGTGATAACAAAATTAATTCTAAATCTATGTACGTAGCTTCGCGTGAGTCGCGTATCAATTCTCTCCACAGAGTTCGCATTAGAATTTTCGCCACAAACAAACCAAGGCATCTGTCAGTCTGTGCGCTATTAAATGAGTGCGGGAGACGCGTAAATCCGTAGTAATTATAGCACCGCGTCTGATTCACCGTAAATCCTTCCACTGCACCGTGCAGCGGACAGATGTCGCTAAACCCGACGGGGATGCTCCTATAACTACAACATTAATAATATCAAGTCTCATTTGTTATTATTGTACGTGAGATTATGGTGTTGTCTCAAGGATTTGTATAAATAAAGGAAAGGTGCAGAAAGTAAAGGAAATCGAGTGTTATTACAAATGATAATCATATGAATAATTTTATTATACAGGGTCGTTGGTTTACAGTTTACACTAATAAAAATAAATGCATTTATTTCGTGTAGGTATTTATAAAAACAGTTATCACGTCAAATATTTTGCATCTACCACCATTTCGGAAGGGTGCCGGTGAAGAAACGGTGTTCCGTTACCACCTTCTCCTTGTTGAGCTCCAAAACCCTGAGGGACGACTAAAATTTCCCATGTGTCTAAACTGCTAGTATTCGGGATGGTCACGGTCTTATTTCGCGAATATTAGGTAGATTGAGATGTATAACGCTTCATTACAGTGTCTTTGAATTTAAATCATTACATGTATAGAAGCTGTGCCGCGTATACATTTAATTATATGTTAAGCAACCATTTTTATTTCCCTATTTTACCACTTTTTAACAGGCAATTCCTAAATTTGTCACAAATTATTTTAGTAAATTTTGTTACATATTTGTGAAATTTCATATAAGACTGTCTGTGATAGTTTTCACATCTGTTACACTCGTCAGCCGTTATTAATTCTGCTGTGCACAAAATAAATACGATGAGAAGTGTCAGCCTTGTCTCTAACTTAGGTGGAATTAGCCATGAGCTTAGTAAATTAGAAACATGTGTATGAAGCAGGAGGCACGTACGCGATTGACCAAATGGTAAGATTCTAATTGTAAGCCTGTAAGGCCGGGATCATGTTGGTTTGATTTTCAATAAAATTGTTACCAATGGTGTCTGATGTAGTTTACACATTAAGGGCTTTATGTTGTTATAATTCATATACATAAAAAATATATCAGAAGTATAATCGATTAATATAGAGGTTTTGTTAGATAAACATGCCTCACAGAAATTGTGATCAAAGTCAAATGTTTTTTTTAGGTAAATAACTTTTTTCTCAAGAGTCGTGTTAATTAGTTTGTACAATGTTGATTTTAGAATACTATTATCTATTTCAATGTTATTTGTAAGATTGTACAAGTGAGGACCATAGAACGTTACTCGCCATAGCACTGCACTGTGTTTCCTTATTAGCATTAATTCCATCTATTGTACGATCTAGTTTAATTCGTTTTGTCTCTCTTCACTTTTTATTCATTGCATTTAGCTATTGTGAATAGAGTTAATTCAGGAAACATACTAGAAAATGTAGTGGATATATATTCATCCGGTCTGCTTGGCTAGAAACAGAATATTAAATTTCATCTGCTTACCACTAAAACTACAATAACATTTTACGTTGCTTCGAATTGACATTCATATAGTTTCGTCCTGTGTAAGAGCGTAGGTGACATAATATAGCAGAAAACCTTATGAGTCACACATACCAGGGAGCTAGGAACGCTTTGATAGTCATTATTTATTACTCCCCAATTTGCATCTGAAATTACAATGAACCCGCTACGGCGCGGTCCACCCGGAGCAATAGACGCGCATCCCCATCATAAACAATGAGACGGGATTAGTTTGGCGCCGCGGACCGCGAGCGACGCACGCTAACCGTGCCCGCACGCCCGCACGCCCGTGACGTATGGAAAGTACACGCGCGCATTCGTATGTACGAGCTTACGATCATAAAAATTGTGGACTTTATCAACTGGAAAATAAAGACTATTTTGTTTTTTACTTTGATTAATAATAATTAGTGTGGTTAGTTTAAATTGTGACCGTTTTTAATTAAAAGTTGTATTGTTCGCGGGAGTGTCTAAAAATATTGGTGACTTTGGCTCGCTTGCGGCTGTCTGCGTCTGGCCGTTTGTGTTGCAGTGACATTGTATTATGGTTTCGTTTCGTTCAACTGATTCACATTTTGAGCTTTTATTGATTTCATATTCTGTACAAACATGCAAATACGTTATTGATTATTAGATTTATTTATATTTATAATAGCATTATATTGTTTTTTCATGATGTCATTTCTCTCAAGATAAACGACAGGAATAAATCAATTTGATTTACGATCATGACCTTTTACGTAGGATAGTTCGAGATACAAGATAACCCGAGTGGAATTCTACTTCAAAGTTTGTATGTCGTTGTAGTTGTGTGTTAAGAGGGTTTTTTAACTTTAACCTCTGGTACACGCTCCGTCAGCTTTAGGGGCAACTTCAGGAAGCTGCGTGGCGGCGCACAGGAAGCTCCTTTATGTTCGCGTTGCGATCTACAACTTCCGGGAACTGTTTTTCACATGTTGCCCTCTACGTTAAAATTACTATTTTAAATAATGCCCAGTTTTCGTTTTTAAGACTTACTACTGGTATTGATAGTAAATTAAATAAAAAAATAACACTATCTACTTAAAATACTTAATACCGAGTTTGTCTCTGTCAGTCTAAACGTGATAATATTAAAAAGTACTACATGGGTTTTCTTAAGGTTCATGCAAATAAAAAGAGTGTTTTGATTGAGGTTTAATTAATAATTAAGTAACATTTTTTAAAGACCATTGTCATCTCTAGTCTGTCATCTCATATCCATCTTAATATAATGACCATCATATTCTATTAATTTTATTATGCTAATTTTCGCTGCTGTATTTAGGTCGAACCAGCAGAAAGCACGGTTATCACTTAATGAGATTGACATCTTGTATCTGTAGTTAGGTGGTTTTTCCTTAACTATTGAGTTTATTTAAAGTAAATACATAGTTTGATATCCCTTAGTAATAATAACGTGATGAAACGTTTTCGTCTGTGATTCAATAGATGTATTTTTATTAGGTTTTGTTAGGTTCTTCGATAAATTGCTGTTGTTGCAAAGTGTGTTGCTTGATAAAGTCATTAATATTACTTATACTATTATTATTCCGTAAAGTTTATCTGGCCAAAAACACCCTCTTTTAGTTAGCAAACGATACGTCAGATTCTAGAAGGAGGTTAAAGAGATGTTACTTTCTTCTCTCTCGTCGGCGATGGGTGATAGTGATCACATATTATCAGGTGACTCTTCCGCGCGCTTTTTGCTTAGTTAGTTGTATAAAAACTGTAGGAAGAGATGGGGAATTTGTCTAAAGGTTACCTACATTCTTGATTCGTAGAGGAATACTCAATTTTACTTTAAACAAAGATATAAAAAAGCTCAGATAATGGAAATAAAAATTTCGAATTCCATTGAGAATTACTTAGATGAGGCGATTATTTATGTAAAAGTAGCAACAATAAAATGTATTAATTACTTAATATACTTATTAAGGAGAAATTGAATAACTAGTTTCGACAATTAAATGATTACTTTTATGATAAAATTAGATTTATCGAGAGGTGTAATTTAACGATACAGTACAGGGCTGTCAGCTGTCACTGTCACTCGAGTTAGATTAGGACCAATTAGATAGGCAATGAATGAATAGTTTCTTTTCAAGCTTTATTACATCCCTTGGGCGTTGGGTTGTTCGTTCCATTAGAGGAGGCTATTAGGAAATTTAATGTGCTGCGATTGATGTTTTACTGTTGTTTAATGAAGTTAATTATTTATATACTAATTTTATATAGATGAATGAAATGCTCGCCTGTTTCTTGTTAGTGAAGCGGTTACACATACACCGTTTGACAAATGCGATTTTGTTTCCTGATTTATTATTGTCTTATCAACGTTTCAGAATTTGTTGAATTCGAATTGATTTCACAGAGCTTCTAAGTTAACATGCTTGTTAGTTAAACTTTTTTGATATTTTGATGAAACCGGTTTTGATTGAAGCAACTACGGTCCCGCCAGTAACTAAGAGAAAAATCTTTTGAAAAAGTACGACTGTTAATTGTTGCTGGCAAATTTTCCCCCATCCATTATTAAATTATTTATTTTATTACCATCTCTTTCAAAGTTCGGTTCGGGAGTTGTTTTGTAAGGCGGTCGTTGTTTAGCTCCCGTTTCGGCGAGGGGAGCCATTGTAGTACGTTGTGTTTAAATTGCCCTCCATTACGCGCAGTTAGCTTTACTTGTTAAAGTGTTTGAACGTATGTCGAGTAGCTCGGAGGTGCGTTATGCGTGGTCCACGTATACCTAGATCATCCGAGAATCAAAACTGATGAAAGTACTTAATCTGTTGGCGCTAATTGAGCGATTTATCCACGAGCTTTTCTGCTGTATAGATAACAACGGCAGCGTGGTGTTCTAATAAGGCCTTCGGCCCCGGTTTTTGTAGTTATCTGCTGTTGACTTATTCATCACTAGCTTAAGTATAGTATATCGTACACAAAGTAGGTTAAAAATATGATGTTTCCATAATGTTCACGGTTTCTTTAGACTGTTTGTGGTAACCTCTATGAGTTTATTATCATTATGATATATTGAGCAAATCTTTTCAACGTATTCCTTCAACGTATGGAAATCCTGTGAAAGTTATAAGTTGTAAACGTATTATTCATATGAAAACATTCTTCGAAGCGTCATCGATTCAGGACGAATGATCACGGTCCGTGTTAAGTAGAACTCTACAGTTGTAGGTGTTCTGATCCGGCGGGCACTTCGTTAATTAAGATACCTCTTGGGCAGGGAGGTAAAGGGCTTTTATCGTCTCGCTGCAGTGAGGCCCTCTCGAGAGGGGGGGTGTTGCCGCCGCGTGACTCATTTTGCTGATATCGACTGACATGCTGTAATATCATATTTTATTTATATTGTAATTATGAGTCATATTTATAACGTCTATATCCCTAAGAATTAATTTTTCATATTTCAATATAGTAACATTTTTCTTTAATTGGAACACACACATTTTAGTGCCTACATCCAGAGCAAACAGTCAAATTATTAAATAACAATCATTCTTTTGCTTAATTAGGACACTCCTTTTCTACATAACTGATAGTAATTAGTAGTTTCTAGTATCTTTATACCTACCTTATAATTATTTATTAGAAATAGGCAGTAAGCTAATGAAATAAGTATAAAAACACAACATGTGTGGTGAAGTTTTACACATGTGTGTACAGCTATACGAGGTAGTGAGCATGCTGTTTTGAGCCCTTTTATGTATTAATCAAAGACTTTAATCGCTTGTATACGTAAATCACAAGTGACACATTTACATGGGCCGCTTTTACCAGACATTACGAAGGAATTTAACTTTACTTTCTTTTATTATAAAGTAGGTTTTCAGTCGTAACGAAAATGGACGTGCTGACTGCTATACAACAGAGGGGTTGGTTTGTTTTGAGAGCAGCCACGTGCAGGATATCTATAAGCATTGTATCTCACGTTGACAAGAAATGTACGATATTGAACCTTATTTCTTGGTTAACATAGTTCATGTCTGCGACGTAAAATGGAGTCGTAACAATGTAGCAATCACAGCAACTGATTGGGGAAACAAACCACCTGTAATGGAAGTATTTGACAGTTGAATCGATGTTGTAAACAGGGGCAAAGAATTTATACCGATGCGTGCGTGTGCTTCAGCTTTATATTGAGGTTTCCGTGATATTAATAGTAATTATAGTGAGTTAGCCTCCAAATTATTGATGGCCCACATTAGAACATGACCTCATCACTGAGAAGGGCTAGAGCGTGCTGTATCACGCTGCTTCATTGCGGATTTGTGTTTGGTGGTCAGTCCAAATTCGGAAGTTTTATGCCTATCGAAGGCCTTGACTTAATCACTGATATCTAACGATTACAAGTGGGTCCAACTTTTTATGTTTTTTTTTAATTTAATACTAGTGGGCACTTGTCCATCTGCCGATAGAACCCCATGATGACTGGTTTAGTTAACTGACCTATCCCTCTTATTTATAGACATGTTTCGCTTAAAGTTTACTACACATTTGGCCTATACAACAACTTAGTTGTTGTCAATTTACTAAATATGAATTGAAGTTAAAATTTGTCATGGCCGCTTGAAGCGGACCGCGCAGTCATAACATGTTATAAATTTAGACGTTAATAAATGTGTTTCTTGAGAATAAACTGGAAACTGTTTAGGATCGTGCCCCGGGACGCGGCAGTCTCATTCATATTTCAGCGGCGGTACAGACAGACAAATTGTAAACATTGAATTAAACTCGGTCGGTTATTCACCTAACGAAGTAAAACGGGAAAAGCGAATGGAAAAACTGATTGCGAGTGTTATTTTAGTACTCGGCTATTATACTCGTACTACAAGCGCTTTGTCGCTTATTTATAATCAGCTTTTGTTTTGTTTAATTTCATTCATTCTTGATTTATTTTGATAGTAACATTATCTGTTTATCTATTATTAAATATCGATCTAGGTTAGGTTACCTTAAACATGAATCTAACTTAGTATCTCGTAAAGAAAACTGAGAATGATATTAATTATTCATAGGTTTGTCTATGATCGTATTCTGTGGGTATTTGTCGGAATTTGATAAAGTTTATAGGTTATTTCTGTGCGGGTATGTAATGCGTTTTCTTCAGTACAAAGTAATACATGAATTGGTAACGAAGCAAGTGTTCATACGAGTATACGTTTTTACGTCATTCATCTTATAATGTCCTATAGAGTCGGCTAGTAAGAACGATGACCGTATATGGGTAGTGACATCGACCACAGAAATATACAGATTCCAGGTGATCGTGTGACATTGGTGTTCCCCACACATGTCCTCTTCGGTAAATTATAAATATACGTAGTTACATAAACAACAAATTTAACCGTTCAAAAATTATAAGGTTATAATAATACCCTCGATTCTTGATTTATCGGTGCTCAGAACTGACGGTTTTATCAAAGCCGCTTTGCGATGTGTATAAATATTTGCGTTTCGACCCAAAAAGTTTTGTGGATGGAGTGAATTCATGTTTTTTTGTTTGTGCTGGTAAGACTCTAAATTTATGTATTGACGTATCGTAGCTTCGCTTATACTGTAGTTATAAACATCGTATAACGTTTTAAGAATATCGGTAATTCTTGTAAGTTTTTTTATTGTTAATCAAATAATTTCGTGATTCAAGTGATTCTTGCCTTTGTAGTCAAGTTGAATGTGATATAATAAGATCGAGTGTACTACTTCTTCAGTACCAGAGATATAATTAACAAGTTAACGATATTAAATAAATACTGGTATTGGTTTATACAATTAAAAGTATATTATTTTTAAGTCGTTCACCTTTAATTGTTACGAAAGTTCTTCTTTAAATATCAAACAACGTAATGAAGGGTCTTTAAACAATTGTAATTTGTAGCTTTTAGTATGTACAATAAAAGCAGTCTAGACGTTATATGTCATTATGAAAACAATATAATTTTCCTCGTAGTCACGTACTGAGTGATATCGCACGCCCGTTACGTCTGACGCGATATAAACATTGCAAATTGAGACACGGGTATAGTTACGTTATAGGAATTACCAAGAAATAGTACTGATATCATGTCTAACGTCTGGAGACATGTCACAAACCTTACACGGTATTGATTTGTGCTTACAGAATAGATTGCTAGAGGTACATATTTTGTCAAGTTCAATGATTTACTTCAAAGTTTGAGACTTGCCAGCTTATTAACTTTAGGACATTTTATTGTGTGCAACATTTTTTCAGTTTCTGTTAGGTCGATGAATAATTTGGATTTAGAAATACTTAATTCATGGCCGCAATATCATGAAATATTGAAACTAAAAAGTATTCCGCAATCAGTTTCAATTTTCAAAAAAAAAAAAAATGATGTTCATATAAAAAATGTACCCCCACTTTCCTTTGGTGAATTTAATTTTCAATAGTCTTGTCTAAAACTTTGCATTATAATTATAAGGATCTCTGTACAAAATTGAATACTTCTTTGGTTATTTGTACAGGCTGCGCGTTGTCTGCCAATTACTGTTTTATTCAGTACATAATTTGTTTTTAAAGGCTTTCATTTAATTTGCAATGAATGTATATATGTAACTATAATGTATGTATCATATAAATTGTGTAATAACGTAGTAAGTTGATAGTTAAAGTTTTAAACGAAAGTTTATTCTTTTTAGAGCATTGAAATAAAAGCTTGTTTTTAAAAAAGCTCTTCACTTTTAATTTATAATCATTACGGTCATACTTATAGAAATTGATTACACATGAAATATTATCATATGAAGTTAATTAAATATAATAAAAGCTTGAGATGTGATCATAGTGACGTGTGAAATTGATGGAATAATGTGAAATAGTGTTATTGTTTTGGTGACCTCGAGTGGTGTATATTGGGTAGTGTAGCCATTAGTAGCCAACATGTGATGGGCCTTCACCATGGTTTTGTTGAGGAAGTTTATGGTACGTTGAACATATTGTAAAGTACCTGCAACTTAGTAGTAAGTAATGTAGGATTTTTATGACTGTCCTTGATGAGAACAAGGATTGGAATTTGCGGTCCAACAATGTTTCTTATATATGATGATCCATGTGACACAGTGGTCACCATGTCAAACCACCGTTCGAATGGGTTCCATTCTGGTTCCACCTGGGTTCAATTCCCAGCGAGGTAGAAATTTGAATGGGTGATTTATATTGATGTTTTCGATCTGTGTGTGTGTTCTTGTATTTGTGTTTTATTCGTGGCACTCACAACAGAGAAAATCATAATGTGGGGCTATTTATCTCAAGTCTATATAGCGGTTTTCTCGTGAAATGCTCATATTTTTTTATCTATCAGTCTGAATTTATAGTATATTTTTAATTTAAATAAAATATGTATAAATTGGGACTTTCTTTGTTTAATCTACCTACACGAAATCTAAAAACGATATGAGGATAGTTTTATCTGTCATATTTAATTGAAAGCTATAAATTTGATGTGGTGTATTTGTTGTCAGGTATCAAGTATCCGCGAGGACGCGTCTCCGGGCGAGGCGGACAAATGGCGGCAGCGGCGCAACAACAGCTTCGACCAGAACCGACAGCTGGAGGAGGTCACTAAGGAGAGGTACGTGACGTGTACATTTTATACACTATTTTAATATGTTTATGGTGGAAAACCTGTCCCCATCAGTGTCGGTTACGACCTTTTCGTTTTCTCCCGTCGAACAAAACACTGAGGGACTGAAATAAATCAGCTATATACTTAGCTGGTTGTTTCAATAAACATATTAGCATGTCAGTATGTCGTCTACCTTACTTAGTTCGTAGTGTTTTTATACCGGCCCTTAGTTCTAGTATTTCTAGATGCCTATATTTGGACTAATTGAGCAAGTCATAGGCATTTGTCAGCGAAGTGAAATGTAATTTTCATTCCAAGTTATTTTATACAAACACTTCGAAAGTCAGACTGCTATCATTTCAACGAATTCCTACGGCGACTTTTCTTGGAAGAACAAGCGTGTGCAAATTCCCAGGGTTTATTTTTGACTATATATCATATACTATATGACGAAGCGGCGTAATGGTCACCACGCCGGACCGCCGTTCGAAGGGTTCGATTCCCAGTGAGGCGGAAATTTGAATGATGAATTTATATTTCTGTTCTCGGTCTGGGTGTGTGTATGAAAATGTCTTTCTGTGTTGTCCATGGCATCCACGACACGGGGTATCCTAGTGTGGGGCTATGAGTGTGTAGCGTTATTTATTTATAATATCAGTATAGATAATATTAGTTTAGAAGACGATTATCAGACCAGAGCGATAGTAGGTCCTCTTTCACTGAGTCAATAGGTTCTCTTTCACCGGACAATCAATTACTTTGTTGATGAAAGATTGAATATTAATGTCCAATCGATTATAAATTACCCATAACTAGAGCTGGTGACCTGCTTTCTTGTCTTTCGTGATAATGTCTTTGTAAGTGCATGTATTAAATATCCACCTGATGGGGTCCCAATGGATATGATGAAATTATACCAGCGACTTCAAATTGAAATTTCTCTAAATTTTTTACCACTAAATATTTGTGAGCAAATAACTTTAGGCGATTATACGTATTGATAACGGCGACTTGAAAATTGGTTAAGCTCATACGGCCTTATTACAAAACCTGGACTAGCAAAGTACCGGTTTAAACTTCTATTAGACCATGGACTAAACAGAAAAACTAAACTAAAATAAACCTTGGCTTACAGTATTGTATTAAAGATAAGCCTATACTTGATAATCGTGGTTTAGACCTTGTTTTGTAATAAGGCGGATAAAGTTTAAAAAGGATTTAAAATACGCTGAGAATCCTAGGTTATATTGGGGTGTATTGAGCGTAAACCCAAATTTTTCTTCATAAAGTAATAGTATAAACGTTACTTTGCCGAAATCGTTGCTAAGTAGACTTATACTAAATTCTTTACAATTTATTGCATAATAAGCCTTTATAGAGAAGCCGTTATATATATCAAACTAAGTCAACGCAACAATCTGGTGGAGTAATCATAGTATTCTCAGACCTGATAACCTACTTTCCTCAGTAATTTGTGAAAAGTCCAAATAGCGGGCTTTTCGCAGTCAGATACTGTTACGCTTGGCGTATGGCAAATTTCGTTTTGTTTTGCGGAAACTCTCCTCGTTATTCCGAGGTTATTGAGCGAAATGAACGGTGCAGCGCTGCGGTCCGGATTTGATCTCATTTGCCTCACTTTAAAAGTTTCTTTCTTTATTATACATTTTAATTTTTGACGATAAAATAAACATAAACACATATTAAACTTTCGTTGGTTAAACCTTGAACTGTACCACGGGTAAAGTATGTTAATGATGATGAGATTAAAGCAATGGTTGTTGTTTTCGTCTTCAACCCATTAATGGCCCATTATTGAGCATGGGTCTCTCCTCATCACTGTGGTCTGGAGCATACTCCACCACGCTGCTCCAGTAGTTAAAATTCAATTGGAGGAGTTAGTGGTCAACCCAAGTGTGGAAAGGATTTAAGCCGCTCGAGAGCCTCGACATAGCTTGACAATCGGGACTAATGGCCTCCCCGAAGCACGGAATCGTTCAAGAAATTTTTGCCACTAGCAGTCACCCATCCAGGTACCGACCGCCCGCAGTTGCTTAACTCTGATCGTATAGGATTGACGCGAGCCGCCACACTATGAGCGCTTTATCT
>DWJN01002415.1:0-15318 GCA_018248895.1 Carystus phorcus | reverse complement strand
AGCTCATTTTACAACTTATTTTCAGCCCATTTGAAATGACTTTTGTAATCAAGAAATCGCTATATTCCCCATATATGGTTTGAGAAACTTATCATTTGTTTTATACCGAACGGTTTCTATAATCATTCCTTCTTGTTAACAATCGTATCCTTATTATTTTTACTATATAATACCCATTCTTTTAATATAATATCTTTGATAAGCAATATAGCCTCGAAAGTTAAGATAAATGCCTTAGGAATAGTAGATTAATTTAAGGGACTGAAATGAGTTTAAAGAATAAAATATATTGTAAAATGTGTTTATAGAAGCGCAAAAATTTTGACACAAATATATTATGAGCTCTTATGTTTCTTCGGTAGGTTTTAAAAACCGGCCACATATTAAGGTACATAAACCAGGTGTGTCGTTTTTCATGGTATATGATGACGTCACAGTTTTAGTGATATTCTCAACAACATAAAAAAAAGCTCAAAAAATCTCGTATCAATAACTTGGATCAATTATACCTTCAGACGTAGTAAAAATGGCGGCTCGTTTATGGGTAAAGTGATTATGTAACTTTAGTATTCACGAGTAAAGTAAAAGTATTTCCAGAAGTTATTACAAATCCGTAAGTAATGCCACCAACATGTGATTCATTTACTTGTAGTTGTATAAAAAATTATATTCTGAAGAAAAATATTGCTCGGACATGAGTTACAAAAAAGTCGGGAGTTTCTTAACGCTTCTCCTTTCAAGTCCATCTAGGATCTGTTGAAGCTTTGGCTTAGTTCGATTTTCGAAGTGGATGTTAAAACCAACCCAACGTTATTATGACGAATATGACGTACTGCATCGCTTTGCTAGGACTATGACGGTTGAAAATGACGTGAACTTTGCGTATTCATTGCCAATTTCTAGAAATTACACACGTAATCCTATTCAAAATAAACATATTTTTAACAAACCGTTACAGGCCGTTGTATTACCACGTTGTAAAAGTGATCAAAACGCACTAAATTTTTCGTGATTGACTGTAAAATGTTTTATTTTTAAATTCGTAGAGGCGATGACAGTGATAGGCGGGCTTATGAATAAAACAGATTCCACGAAAATTACTAACGCAGTATGATTTGGAGTCTAAATTTTATATCTGAAGCCATAGTGACCTATTATACAGTAAATCCTTGGTAAATTCTACTTTGACAAACATTAAATATAAATGTTCCTAATGTCATAGTATCCAATTCCTGTTGAATAAATTCGTGGAAAATTATCTTCTTTCAGTTGTATCAAAATCTTACTTCATATGTGTATTTCAGTACAAGTATATTGCAGTGTACTCTATGTTGCCCTAGTGCAAATTAATGGCGGATTTATAATGGACAATTCTATTCTCCAATTCGCAAACTGCCCTTAGGTTCAGTACGCATGATTTATGTTTAGCAGACTATCTTACTATAATAACTGAGGGTAATTTACTCTGTATATTTATACTCTGTATATATAACTCCTGTAGTACAAAATTGCTCAAAAAGCTTTGGTATTAAGTTTTATTACATCACTCAAATTTACATCTAATTTGCTTAACGATAAGTCTGACTATAAATGTTGCACTTTACGTTATAAGAACATTTGTTAAATATAAATTATTTTCATGCGGTTAATTCTTTAAATAATTATTTAGTACACGTACAAATCATTCTCACTCTTATATATGTCTTAAATTAATAGCATGCAGGAAGCGTACATCAATTCTACCGAAACTTTTATTTATTACGAGATATAAACATCACAAATAACATGACGCGACAGTTTAATATCCGGTTGATCTTAAAAATTCTGGAAACAACGACAAAACTACAAGAAGTTTGTATTAAATACACATACTAAATAAAATGCGTTTGGCAATCTGACAATACTGATGTTTTTCTTCCAAAATGTTTGTATAGATTTTCGGACGGAGGTGGCGCGTGCAAATCGGTTTTTTTTCCCCCGACAGAGGTCGATGACTCGGAGTTATGTCAGTTTATTACAGAATTAAACACTATTTTCAGTGTTCGGACGTTTTCAATGTCAAGCTTCAGCGTGGGGCGGAGTGCAATTCGCTTGATTTGTGTTCTGCATTCAATTTAAAACCTCAATGTCTTTGATCGTCTCAATTTGATTCGATTTCTAATTCTATTGGACATCATTTTATGTAATGTTTTGTGTTTATTTGGTTAATTATACGGCAACGATATTGAATGTAGGTCTCTGTTGATACAACCAATATTTTATTCCTGCGCAATTTTGTAATTTTTGTAGCTTAAATTAGTTTTTAAAATTAATTCAACTGGTTGCTTTTTAAGTTTTCTTCTTGCGTCGGTATTCCCGTTTGATTACAATGTTAATGTCTTCAGGTCAAGAGTGAACAGGCACTACTAAGTTACTACTTACTACTCTTTACAGGTTACAGTTATCAGGTGGGATTGTAGTCAAGCATTAACTTATAATAACAAAAAAACGGTGACAGGCCATCTATTTAATATAAATGCGTATGCATTAAAAGTTGTTTATAATGTTTTTTTTTGTAGTCGGAAAATACACTTTTGGGCCTAGATACGTTGGATTTGTCCATTGTCAGTCAGAGTTACGTAATTTTTATAATTAATGTTACATAAATGACGTTAATAGTGGGATAATACGATGTTTTATTTTCTTAATAAGAGTTATAATGAACCAATAGTTCATAGGGGTACTCCGAGTTCTAGAAGAGCGCAGGTAAATAAATCTTATCTTTATATCTGTAGCAATTAAAAGATAGGGTTAACATATTTAGCACCTTGGCACATTTCAGCACATTGTTGTTATATAGCCCGCCAAGACCATTGATTAAATGTCACTTCTGGGATCTTATCTGTCATGTAATGCAATTTAATGTTATAAGATAGATGCTTTCAAAGAAATTTAGGTGCCATATAATTATATGTTTTAATTAAACCATATTAACTTACAATAAAAGCAAGATTTTTCTACTTCATTACATTGACACGTTCAACGCTTTCTTTAAGGACATTTCACATTAAATTGTCGTACTTTGTAAAAATAATGACGTTGCGTATTTATCATGGTGAATTACCAAAATAACTTTCAAGGAATCATCGTACAGGTGTTTTAATAACCTCGATATATCACTGTAGCGTCAGAGCGTCGAAGATAATCAATCATTGGATAACTCATACTCATTGTTCTGAACGCGAACGCTCCCGAAAACCGAAGTTGCCTTGAATATCAAGATTAAAACGAGACATACATAAACGTGTCTGGCCACAACGCCAATCTCGATTCTAAATGTGGACACAAACTTTGGCAAGTATAGCATTTTAATTTCAGTTCATATCTAGCCCCAGCGTTACATCGCTGTCTCCCGATCCCGCCCCGTTCACCTCAAAGTTCCTCGCCCTCGTCCATTCCATTTCGAAACCGAACTATTGTTGACCGGTGAAGTATGGGACTTATGCTCTCAGCGGTTATCTCGTACGCCGGGACCCTAGAAGCTATCGAGTGCATCAAACACATAATCAGTGGCGTTGTACCCAACACAAACCCGGACTTCGACGATCTCATCCAGTACTACAAGGAGCTACTCCATAACTCGGGCAACCCAGCGACGCACAACGATTGGATAAGCTCCTGTGGCCAAGGATACTTGTACTTAACCGAAGATAAAAAAGGCAAACTCGAATCGGTCGCTGTAAAATATTACGACGGGCAACCAAGCTCCACTGCGATATTATTCTCCACTAAGATATCCAGCTTCGGACAGGATTCCTTAGAAGACAGTTCTCACGTAAACGGTGGTTACGGTTCCGAAAGGTATACACCGACAAAGACTAAAACGATTATATCGAACACATCAGAGTCCTTTAGTGTGGGTTACAGAAGAACGTCACCGTTTCGTGAAAACGTTTCAGATTCTGCTCGTTACTCTTCCGTTTCTACTGAGCGTAGCGACTACAACGCAACAGGAGACGACAAAGTGTCATGGGAGTATAGCCCTCTAACCCCTACTTCACCGCTACCAGAGATAAGTTTCCAATCCTACGATGATGACAAAACAGGAACAGTTGCTTACAGCGAAGAATACTTAAGGTTAATATACATTGATGTCGTGCACACTTCATATCCACAAGCACATATACTGCGTTCTGTAGTGACTTAGCTACATATCTCTATTCATCCTTGTGAGCACGCAATCCATCTTTATCAGTGCACGTGTAGAAAGTTACTTTCAAATCATGAATCATTTCCTTGTACTATAACCGATTCATGTATTATAAATTTGTTTAAGATCACTTGATGGCATTAAGTTTCGACCCTTGCAACGAAGCGACCCGAGTGGCAGGCGAAGGAGTTTCAGAAAGCGTAACTCATCATCCTCCTCCTCTAAAGATTCGCGGGCGTCGCGTGAAGAGGAAGTAAAGATGTTCACGTCACTCGAGGAAGCCGAGTTTAAAAATATGAATAAAGACGTTTTTACTGGCTTCGGAAGCAGTCCTAATTTAGCCGCGCGTTCTCATTCCAGAAGTCGGTCGAGGGAAACTTCCAGGGAGAGGAAACTTGACTCCTGGAGTGTGGAAGCTGTTGGCAGTTCTGTTGACGATGACAATGCAGATAAAAAGCCACAGCTGACCGCACCAAGCTTAGGTTCCTTCGAAGAGAAAGATGAAACTAAAGAAACGAATGAGGTAACAGAGGAAACGGAAGACGAGGTTGATTTCTGGGCTAACTTGGGCGATTAGTGCCCTTTTCTGTGTTACAGCACGTTTGCACTGTTAATGAGCTTCGAGATAAGCATGACTGAACTTAAAGACATTAAAGTAATGTGATTCCTACCTGTGTTTGTTTTAAGCCCCCCTAGTTTTGTGTTACCTTCCTCCCAGACGGATCAAAGGTTTGAAATGAGCTTTAATGAATGGCTTCAGCAGAAAGCGACGACCGCACATGCTTTTATACGATACATTAGCATATATACCGCTCCCAAACTGGCGAACATCGTAAACAAATGTATTCCTCTGCTCAAACTACAGCCCATTACTGTCAATTTACTACCCACACTTGAACGTAAACTTGTATTTATCTATGTAAATACTACAAAGCAGTTTACTTCTCAGATTACGAATGATACAAATGTCGGTCAACATTTTACTAAACATATTTTCAATTTTGAAGTTTTTCTTTGTACAATTATTAATATTGATGTAACAAGTCCGATTGTTGCATAACGTGGCCGAAAATACACCGTATGGTGGACCTCGACCCAGTTGCGCTTATTGGAGATGACGCGAGTTGATGTGACCTTTTGTATACATGCTATAGAATTCCAATGGATTATATGGGCCCTTCTATTAAATCTTTTATTATATATGAATCCAACCTTGTAGGTGTTAATATTTAAAAACCATGTAGGTACATAGTCATTAAAAATTTGAAGCGTTGGTTATACGTTTTTGAATGTAGTGCATCTCAAAACCTATATTTTTTAATCAAGTAATCAAGATAGCTCTGAACAATTGCAATTGGTAACGTACTTGGAATGTTTGGCACTCTCCGTATTTGTTTATTTATAAAACTTACATAATCCACTTCCTTAGTTAGAGTAGTTTATTTCAGAGATTACGGCATGTAACGCGATGCCAATCATTCTGTTGCCAATGGAAACCACAGACTATTGCGTTTAGCTTTACTGTTTGTGGTCGGTTTAAATTGGGTCGTCGCATTTACGAATTAAATATTTCCGTTAGAAAGGTAAATGCAAAAAGTTTGTCAGATTTTAAGGGTAACATGACACTTATTACCTTTGCGATAGATATTGATGATGCGTAAGTAATCCATAGAACTTTTAAAGATTTTTACGTTTGTTTTTTTATTTGTCCTTTATGGATTCTGAAATAGTAGGAGATAGAGCGTTGAAGTCTTCAGCGACTTGGTTCGAAATTATTTGAAAAAGGTTTGGGTACCAAAATTATATTGATCAGGCGCATGGTTGATATGTCGAAAAAGTTATTTTTTTGCTTATCGATCGAATTACATCTACTCTTACATATATCCAATAGCACTTCAATAAACAATATCGAAACGATGATAATTTTATATATGCAGACTTTCTTTAAATTTGAATTTTTAATTTGCGTAGCAAAGTGCGAAGGATACAACTATATAAAAATTATGATATTACGTAAAAGATTTTTAGAAATAATTCTGTATAGATAAGGTTTTTTTCTCAATCTTATTACTACTATTAAACTTATATTTAACAGACTCATATTTATAATTTTAACAGATTTATAATTTTTTCTAAGAATGATACAGTCAGTTAACAAACGAGTTACCTACCCCACTTCGTAATCACTTCACCGCGTGTTGCCAAGTAGGGAAGCCCTACAGACTTTAAAAGGATAGGTAGATGGATAGAACTTAAATAGACTCGACTTACAAATATAATCATACAGTACTTTGCTGTACACGTTTGTAGGTGTGGCTCATACTGTAACTTTTATATATCAGTGTATTTAGAAATTTCTGTCGTGCAAAAATATGTTAAATGGATTATTATTATTTTCTTTAAATACTTATGGAGTTAAAATAACATCAAGTAATAATGGATCCACGTCATTGATGTCAACTAAATGATTATATGTCCAATTTATCTGCTTTTTAATCAGTTTCAAAATGAAACGGACGACAGGACTGCTGAAAGGATGATATAACTTTTACAGTTTAAAATCAGATTTTACCTCGTAAATCTTATGTTTTCAATGCGCGCTTTAAATATGTCGATGGCCGCTGTGTAATTCTGTTATTACCTTTACATTTCCAACGTTACCAGTAGCTCGGAGCCAAGTTTTGTACAAACATACTTTTGATATCAGCAAGCAGCTTGCTGTTATTTATTCAGATTTGAATATTTTCTATATATGGTTTTGCGTTTAATGTTAACTAAAACCATGTCTATTTACAGTTCCATTTGTCTATTTACAGAAACGCCTAAAACATTCTGAACTAAATTTGAATTAGTTCATAGCGAATAAGCTGAAATATGGTCTGTTTCAAATTATAATGTAGCCATTCTTAGTTTAACTTATTATTCGAAAATATTAATAGACGTAGACAATACCGGTAAATAAGGAATCACGAAGCAATTTGTTTCGTCACTGTTAAAAAAATTTGCTGTTTTATGGTTAAAAAAGGAAAAAGCTGTTTAGGGGAAAGTAACATGTTGGTTAACGGAAAATTTAAATAGAAGTACATAAAATAAACAAATTTAGACAGAAAGGAATAACCACTTAAAAAAATATATAATAAAGAATAAAGAGTATTTTCGGGTTATAAAAACCCAGTTATTACAAAGGTCATATTGATACGCAAAAAATAATTATGTGAACTTTTTTCTAATTTTTACCGTAAATATGATGAGCATAAGATTCAGCGTTGTGTTTTACGCCTTCTTTGTTAAGTATGTAATCGATTTTCTTTTTCATTCTTAAATTTTACATACCAACTGTTTTTTTTATATTAAAAAATTGACGTCGGATGTGCAGAACCCTAAGTTATTTTTTTTCTAAAGAAATACATAGTATTCTTGCTAAGATTTTATGTCTGCAAGGAAAGGTCGTTTACGAAATTGTCATGTCATGCCATCCGAATGACATTTCTCTTTTTCGTTCTATTTACGAACCGTACTGAGCTTTTCTTCGTGTCTTATTTTAGCGAAACATTAGGTACTGGAAATGATGCCAAACCGACCGCAATAGTCAATTTGTAAACAAAAATTGTATTTAAAATTCTGAAAGCTGTCCAGATTTGTTGAGTGTATTATAATATTTTATTTATGTATATTATTAGGGATGACTACGCAAGTTAAGCAAGCAAGGAAAGTTTTAAATACTGGGTACTTGGTTCATCTAAAAGTTTTGAAACAATTGAAATATTATTGTGTGCGGATGCTAGGATATCTGGGTCAGCCTGGTAGATATTTGTCACCAAAAAATGTTTTATATATTCATCTGTTGCTACGTAGTCGTTATAGACGTATTTAAGCGTTCAGCTAAAGCATTAAGTAATTCTGCATTAATGTATTTTACTTACATGCTAAAGAATGTAACTCTACGGCCTTTGAATTTTTAATACTGTCATTATTTTCTGGAAATACACCCAGTCAAACAAGTTATAGCCTAAATATTCACTATTTATATTAGAGTCAATAAATTAAATGATAGTAAAAAATTAGCAGTAAATTAAATGATAAATTATCACACGTTCCTTCGCGTCATTTAACACTACTAGAATTATTTACTCTGTCTACAATAAGCTCAACGTTATAATTTATTACACATAATAATTAAAATATTTTGTTAATGTGTGCCATATATATCACTGTGGGTGTGAACGTTTGTAATACCGAATAGTCAACATACTGTAAACACTTAAACGCATACTTAAACATGCGCCTTACAAAGCTTTCAGCTACACCACCTTTATTAAGTTTCACTGTGTCGCGGGTAACGTGGATTGTTGTAAATTTATAATCATGATATTATCTCAAACAATAATTAAGATTGTAGAACGAACACATGTTAAGACACAATTTTATATTGATCATCTGTAACTTCAATAATAATTTCAATCGTACAGTAATAGAACTTTAGGTAAAGACATTAATATTATTATTGATATCTTCCCTCCTGGCTGCCACCCTCTTGACTCAGCCGTTAAACTATTGCTCATGTTCCAGCTGCAAATATAACCTAGCGGCTCGTTTAACGTGATGGCTCAATCGAAATCTGATCTGAATGGATCACGAGATTATTTTTTTTATATGTGGCTAACCAACAAACGAGCGGAGCCACATAATGGCAATTGGTCACTTTCACTCATGGACATCAGTAACAATAAAGTCATCATTGATGAAGAACAAGAAGAAACAATGAATGTACTTAATGTACCTTAAGCCGGAACACAACGATTCGCGGCTGACTCAAGCAAGTCGCTCATACTTAGAACCCATCGCTCAGCTGTCAATGAGATCAGAACTACAAGATCACGTCAAATCCACGAGGCTATTAAGTTTTGACAGCTGATCAAAAGTGTGTTAATTGACATGACAAGTAATTAGCCTAATGTACGTATAACTCAATAGCCCTATTTAACCTTTGCCTTTATTCTTGAACTAATTACATGCCGTGATTACATATTCAGGGCCTGTTGCTCAGTTTGAATTGAACAGCAACAGGGTAAAGGCTTCTAGATTGTTTGCTATTTGGGCCAACCGTTTTAGTTATTGTGGACCTAAAAACTAGTTTATAATGGGCGACTAATACCTTATGACATTCTCCGACCATTAAAACCTGGGTAATAGATAGAGGATGTGATATTCATATAAATATACGCATAACGATACAACAGTTTACATACAGTTTTTTGTGACACATAAAATATTTATTCTTGGAATTTGGTTGTTCGTGATTTGTCATTAATATGTCGAAACAAACGTTATTGTTTATTGTTCATAAGTAACAAATGAACAAACCATATCTGATGGTAAATGATGACACCTTCGATACTAGTGACACTTAAGATCCGCAAACCCTCTAAGCGTTTTAAGAATTTGAATTTGAAATAAAACGAACCTTAGGTTTAAACTTTTTTCTCTGCGCCTTCATTTGACGTCCACTTATTGTGACAAACAGTTTATAAATTATATCTACGTCTTAGCACATGAGTTTCGTAATCAACTTTTTTGCAATTGTAGTCTCGCTCATCATTATAGTATTTATCATTGTTATCACCAAGTATGCCATCATCACTACCATAATTAACACAAATCACTGCTATAGCTTAAACAGAAATATTAAAAAGCTCTCATTTATTTAATAAAGGAGTCTTGTATAAGGAAATCATTCATATTATTTCATCAACTGTAATAACAACATCAACACATGATTTATTTTTCTAGATATGAGTGACATTTCGCGTTACAGTTTTATTCATATGTTACATCTCTATGTTTACAAATATCTATACATCTGTTCGTTTTTCTGATGTGTGTCATTCATATATTCATTTTAAATCAATACAAGTAAATCTAAATCTGCATGAATCGCTGTATTAATGGACAAACTCCTCCTATCATCGATTTGCAGTACATGCATGAAATACCGCATCAAAATCGACATGTAAACAGAGATTTTTTTCATGATTTGTAATCAAGTATACTATAATAATAATATGTATCACAAGTTAATAAGCTATAATTTTATATGTTAAAAATTAACCGAAAATTAAATAATTGATTCCGATATGCCTCGATGAATACTACCCAGAAAAACGTGTGGGGCCATTAGCAAACAGTGATTTTGATGAATTAATTCTTGGCAATGATTGACTAATTACTGCGATGAATGACGAGCAACATTGTATAACTATTTTTAGAACCAATCCGAATTGCTCACGTTATTAGCATTTAACAATGAAGGTAAATAGTGCAGTATTTGCTATTAAGCCCTTTTAAGTATAGAGACGTGTGTACGATGTCCAAGTTTAGACGGAATTGGTGAATTTCCGATTTATTTTTAAACTGATGTTTGTATTTCGAATTATGTTGTGTGTGCTTAATTCAATCGTTGTGTCTATAAGTGTTCAGTATGTGTAGTGTCGTTTAAAGCGGAAAGACTTGCATTTAAATGTACTTTTTTGTCTGTTTTTCCGCCACTTCTGTTTTTTTTTTACTTAACTTTAAGAGTTCTAGTGGAGTAAGAGTATTATTCGTTGTGTTATAGAAACTTTTGGATAATTCCACGGAAATAGATAGTGATAACGTTAAATTTATTGAAAATAATTCTGCTTGAATCATCAATACTAATATTTCGATTATAACGCCCAACCCACGGACAGGTGTTCCCTATTGACGTCTTACGCAGAACTTCACAAACGTAAGCGAAATCATTTAAAAATAAACCAATGAATGAAGCTCTCACTGACCAAGACCTTGGTGCAAGGTCTTCTAAGACATCGACCGGCTTAGAACACGACTAGACAGATCGTGAAGGCTGCAATGTATTTGAGTCAATATAAAAAAGTTACAAACGAAACTTGTGTCATCTCAAGCGGATGTGTTTAAACATCGATTTGTTTCTCACGAAAAAATCTAACTATGCCTTATCTAGAATTTATTTATAAGCACAAGTTCAATGAAACCCTCCAATATATTTACGTGGTTTTTGATATATTGAAAACGGATATCTGCGTATCCTTTTCATTCTGCCGCAAAAATAATGACGTCTTCAATGCCAGATTTAGTTTTATAGCAATAACAAATTTTAATGGTTTCTTTTACATTTACATATAAATTTAATATGAATCAGGAAAATTATTTTCCTGCTTCTTCGACTGTTATCTAATGTTGTCAATTAATCTGAAACGTATCTCTTTGAACATGTTTGTTTTTGTAGTATTTCCCTTTAACATCTTTCGAGCATCGTATTTGAAATGATTTGTTTGTATCGACGTAGAAGCACCGATAGACGGCATGTAAGAAAGAAAATGTAATAACAAGCAAATGCATGAGTAACTTCCACAAATGTCATAAAAACACGGCAGTCATTATTAGACTCACTTGTAAATAAAATAAAAATATGTTAAGTTTAACATAGCATACCTTACAATTAAAAGCTTTAAATTAATAAGATCCTATTATTTGTGTTTTACTCAGTCAATAGTCTGAATAGGATTATTAAATAAAGCCGTAAATAGTCTTATATCTTTCTTCTTGAATTGTCTCTCTTACTGATCACTCGGTACCTAAGCATTTAACTCAGCCCCATTTTCTAATTCATATTTATGTCCTTTTTATATATCCTGTCGAATCCAAATTTATTTTTCTTTTTCTTTTTGGCTTTGAGGCATCACAATTTCACCTTAATTCATTCGTCATATACCTTCAGAAAAGTTATATGAAACATGAGGTTGGATGTAGAAATATCAATTCTATCGGCATATGAGTTTAAAGCATCAATCGTAAATCAATAATCATTGGCCAATTACAATTGTATTTGGACGTTAACTGAGTTGTGGCCAAACGATAAGACAGAGTTCAACTCCGCTGCAACATTCATAACTCTGAAGCGATACGGCCCATATTTTATGAGTACTGCCGGTTCGGATCTCCTCAAAAGTCGGCAGCTGTGGAGATAACTGATCGCGGATTTAGCGAGGGAAACGCTCGATACTCCGGACGCTCGGAAACGCCGCCCGCGCACCTGCCCTCTCCGTCACTCATCCAAAATTAAATCCCGAACTCCCCCCACCGGCGTGCGCCGCTAAACATTCTGGAATAATTCCTGCAATTCAGCTACCGGTGCTCGCCATTCGAATTCGGGTCGCGACCGCGTTCGGTGATATCGCTTCCTTTACTAATCGGGCAGCCCCAACTCCTGCCATGGCCGACGTCGACGTACAAGTCCAATATACTACCACGGAACGAAAGACTAGGAAGGTCAAGAAGACCTCCAAGCGTAGGGAGTCTAAGGATGGTGAGGTCACCGTCACGGAACTCGAGCAGACCAACACGACCACGACCAATGATGATGGGTATGTGTAGTGGTGGCCAACCCTTGACCCTCGTGTAGTGAAATGTGACGCTAGTGTCGTGACAGCCGACTGTCGATTACCGATCGCTTTCAAACTTTAGTGCAGCTTTATGTATACATACAATTTAAACGACATGTTAAACGCTATTTGGCCACCCTCACATACCCGACCTAATTTAAGGTATTTATTCAAATTGCATAATTTAATTTAAAAATTTAAACCAGTTAAAGGTGCCAAAAACTTTAGTGCTCCATTAACACATATTGAACGGACCACGGAAAGATTGGAAGCCAAATATCCAAGCGAGTTTATCACATATACATTTGATTGTCCATTTTTAACTGTTGTAGTATCGGATTTCACAATGACTAATATTTCAATGAGTGAATTTACATTTTGACTACTGAAATATATGTCCATATTATCGGTATTTGTATATAAATATTTGATATTATTATTTTGTTTCCAGCTTATTTTCAGCGGCGAATACACCAAGGCGATGAACAAGGACTGGCACAGCGGCCACTTCTGCTGCTGGCAGTGCGATGAATCGCTGACCGGTCAGCGATACGTGCTTAGGGATGAACACCCCTATTGCATCAAGTGCTATGAGAGCGTCTTCGCCAACGGCTGCGAGGAGTGCAACAAGATCATCGGCATCGACTCAAAGGTTTGTTTTTTTTTCTCACAATATTTTATTTTTTATATTTATCATCAATACAACTAGTAAAATTTAAAGATCGTTTGTGATTCCCAAAACTTTTTACTGTATTATAAAAACTATTCCGAAATTTAAGAACTGAAATTTCATGTCAAATTTTGCTTACTTCAAGTGAATGTGAAATACAGAGATGTATAGATTTTATTAATGATAAATATTTAACAATTAAATAACGTCAGTTTCAAGTTGTTTATCGTTAATCTATTACCTATTGCTAGTGATTAATAATAAACTTGTGTCTTGAAAGCAAAACTATACATTTGAGACGAACGCACATCGACTAGCAGAAAAGGAGCTGCTTTGATCCCTTGCCAAAACGTGATAAAATATGTTGCGAACTATATCTCCAGCGTTTCAAGAGTAAATGTTAACTGTATTGTTAGTCGTTAACCCTATTCCGGAGGCATTACACCCGATGAGAATAGAATCGTAGTCAGTGGCATTGCTTTGCTTTGTTACACCGATCAAAATTAGTTTTGTCACTCCAGCCGGCCCAGATTCTTGAGGCGCACCTATCTGCACACGGCCCCAGGCGAACGCTGCCAAACCAACATAAAGTGAATACGACTACGTCAAACACTACATTTATCTCAACAACCGACGAATGACTTTGCCTGTCAGTCCAATACCGGGAAAATACGGTACAATCGCTTAAATACAATCTTATTTCAAGCGGATGGTCTACGGTGCTCTCGTACTTTGATTGGCTCATTGATATACATAACGCAGCTAAAAAGTTTTTAATTTCAGTATTACATTAATTGTTTATAAGTGTATTATTTTTTCAAACACATTATAGTTGCTGTTTTTCTAGATCATATTCTTAGCTTTGTTTATAGCAGTTTACGTAAGAAGTTGGGTATTTTCAAATTGTTTACGTACTATTGCTAAGGTGACTATAAAATCAGTGCAATCGAAAAACATTGCTATTAAAATAGGCCGTCGTCGGCCGTATTTCATACCATCCATCCATATGTATTTCTGGGTCGGGAACAGTATTATTGTCATGTTTACGTTCTTGTGACCTTCATGAACCGCGGGTCCCCATTCGACGACTCTTTTAAGATTAATACGATTCGTTTCTATCCACATAAGTATTTCGTAGGCATCCAAAATAAACATAATATTTTATTGACATTACGACATTTAGATTTAAACGTGAGTTCTCAAACGCTCTCGCCGTGTTGCCAAGAATAGAACGTAGAATGAGGGGAGCTTTATTTTGAAACGAAAGGCGGTCGCGATAGGTTACTCTCAACTATGTTGAATACGGGATGTATTTCTGTCCAAAATAAATATATCACTTGACCTCTCTGAGGTTTGGGCCTGATTATCTATATCATCTACCAAACACCTTCCTTATTGCAAATGCGTAAACAAAATTTTTAATCTATCAAATTTAAACGAAGCTAATATTTGCCGACGGCGAGGTAATCAATCCTTACAATTTTAGAGATGTGTCGTTCTAAATTTACATCAATATACTATATTATTATGGATTTTTATATGGACTACCATTTAAAAGTTGGTACTTAGTATACCATTCTATGTATGTCTTCGTAGATGCAGATTTTTATAGCTTGTAGACTCCACTGAAATGATTATAAATTATTTAGTTGCGATTTACCTCAACACGTCATCGTATAAATATTTTAATGTTTTACATTATTTCAAGCACGATTTTATTTTTGAAGTAATTAATAACTTATGTGAATCATAAATGATCAATCGATTTAACCGACGCCGGATTGGATTTGGCCTTCAATTGCATGAATTATAAGAGCTTCTGTGCTTCGAAGTACATATTAACCAAGTGGTTCAGGATTACATATTTAGATAACAGTTAGGGCTTTTCGAAAGCCTTTTTATTAAAAAACTGATGTTAGGTTAGAATTTAATTCTTCGATGCATTTTCATTAGAACTATTACCTCAGAAAGAAAACCACACTCTGATACGTTTGATACGCCTCTTAAATAATGTGGGG
>DWJN01002414.1:0-15318 GCA_018248895.1 Carystus phorcus | reverse complement strand
AGGACTGGGAAAACAAATTTTAGTACTAACAAGCTGATAATTGTTCAAAATATAAGATACGTAAAAATCATAAAAAAAGAGCACATTCAGTATTTTCATGAATATATTCGTAATTTAGGTACTCGAAAACATAAAAATTTGCAAAAATATCCAAGGCAACACAAAAAATTTTTTTTTTTGTAGAGCTGTGTAATCATGTCTGATTTTATAACTCTTTTACTTTCCTATTAATATTAGGTATCTTATTTCGTTTAATTCGTAACAACATTCACAATAAGTTTTCGTCTAAAACGTTGCATACAAATAAATTATTAATGTTAAATAATAAATTCTAGAAGTAGAGAACTTCTTTTGTTGTTTACGTTTCAGAATATGATTCATGTTTCTTGAACACGATACAATGTACTGCTTATAGCATTTTGTTCGTATCGATTCGGGCTGAACGTTTCTATACCTGTATAAACTACAGTAAAACGAGAGGATGTCGGACGGTTCGTCGCCCTCGCTGTAAAAATATCCCCTCACAGAGCAGACGCCGATGTCTACCGAACACCAACAAAGACGACTGCTACATTTATATTCATTATTTCTGGCCATAAAATATTGAATTCATATCTGTATGAGCAACAGAAAGACTCGGCTTGCCACAAATTGTAGGGACGTCTCTATAATTACAAAGTTATAATAGAAAACGAAGAAAGTTGTAGTTTGTATAGAGAGTAAGCTGGGTATACCTACCCTTATAACAATGCATTATAATATAGAAAAAGGGGTTTAGTTTTATATTTGTTTGCTTTCGATCAATCTCATTGTGAATACAGGTAAATAAAAAAAATATATTTTATTTATTGACATTGGTATACGTTTTATTTCACTGTTTCACAGAGAAACTAACAGGTTTTTACCTACGAACTTGTCATTGCGTACGTTATAAATTATATTATCTTTATTATTTCTAATAATCAAAGTAGGTAATCATTTCCGACCACGATGCATGTTTATCGATGACCAAACGAATCCAGCGAGACGGGTATCCGAAGGTATATTGTACTGCCTCTTGAGATTTTTTTCCTGCAAAAAAGTTGTTCAAATTATCTATACGAGTAGATAATCATTCACATAAACAGTTATTTATAGACTGGGTACATATCAAATTTGGAGGCAATTATTGTTATAAGATATAGGTAACACCTTCGTCACAAGGAGCCCTTTAACTTAAGCTTTAAAATTACAATGAAGTATTAGTTAGATTGAGAGGTTCACTAGACGGTTGAATTGTTTCTTTATTCCCACTTACAAAGTTTTGGGAGGAATCCCAAAAGGATTGGGACAAATTGAAGTATACTCAGTTATGTACCTACCTATTTACTCGAACTAAGAGTATTCCTGAGGCAGATCGTTGTTCACGTCACGTGCTCGATGCGAGTAATAAAAGCCAACGGTGCCGGATCGCGGGACCGCGCTATCTCAGGGAAGTGACTTTCTTTATACTTTTATACCTACATTCTTTTTGCTTTTATACACTTTTCTTTTTACGCCCCCGCCGGGGACGCAGACGTGACGGTGATATTTCTTAAGAAAATTCCTAATATTTGTAAGCCCACACATTCTCTTTTTCTTTTGATGTTGCCTGTGTCTGAAGGATTTTAGATATGATAGTAGATTTATGGTCAAACTGAAAGTAAATTCAAGTAGAATCGCCTTATTGTGTTGGTATGTTTAAACACGTCCTGCGGTTTTTCGTATGATTCTGTTATGATCTTTCAACAATAGATATAATAATTCGCTTAGCGATTGGTTGGTTGTACCTATTACTTAAGCCATAAATATTGTCACAATGAAAAAAACATTTTGTACTGTACGTAACATTTATTACTATTAAAGTGTATTCATTTAATGAAATAAAATAAAATAAAATTTAATACATTAATACAAAATCATTACAAATGTATAAAGCTTATTCGAAGTTTGGCTGCAATACAGTCCGTTAAACGTTGAAGCTAATTATCAATAGAAGCACGTATTCTTTCCAATGGAAAATTCTTCATTGTAAATCGCATGGACTGTTTTAGGGACTCCAAATTATCATGGTCTTTAGAGCAACCCTTATATACACTCTAATGCTAACGATAAATCATAATCCTTCAGATTATGATCAGGAATAGATGACGGCCAGTCTTCAGCTCCGATGAAGGCCAGAACTCTTTTTTAATATCAATGTATTGGCGCGAAAATAAGAAAACACAATAAACAATCATTAAAAAATGTCAGATTCCAAATTCAAGAGTACCTAATGGGTATTTTGTTTATTTTTAATTATGGCCAGACTACATACCTATTAACATTATTACTTGTACAAAAATAACTTAATCTATAAATTAGTTTTGCTGTGAGAAACGACTAAAATTGTTACGTATAACTAGGTACCTCTATATAAACAGGCTCACACAAAATAGTTTCAGGAACATATTCTCTACTGTTTGTCAAATGATTTTTATATTGTTTTAATTGTTTAGCAATCGATGAGCTTTAGTGGTGCCCAATAAAAAATAAATGTTTTTTATCCTCAAAGTTTATATCACGATTATGGTTGAATTTTGACCGCTCGTATAGATAAATGTATGTGTAACTTGCTATCTGCGGTATCTAAAGAAAATTGTGCAGAGCTATAAATATTCCTTGTAAGAGGAGGGCGGGAGATCAGGGTGCACAAAGTTTTGTTATATTCAAATGATGTACCTAACCCTTTTACGAGGAGATCGACGCGGTGGGTCGAGCTGGGATGCGATAATTAAAACCTCTACACCGAGTGACATTTATGCTGATGCGAGGATTCTGGCTTAATGAACGAGGGCGGGCTCTTTCTATGGGACCCCTTAATTAACATTTTCCATCCACGATTGGAGTTATACCTTTTTTATGTTTTACGGATCGAGGCCTGCTGTGCAGTGTGGCAACTAACCTAACCTAACCTACATATAGGTAGATACTTATGATTTATATTAACGTCATGTTTAGATTATCTCGTAATAGGTGTTACATGGGCCAATACGTCCAAATACTTTGCTGCTTGTTAATAATATGATCCAGTAGTTACTGAATTCCGTTCATCTTACCAAATCAGTCAATCATAAAGTAACTTAAATATTTTTATAAGCGTATCCACTTCAATATTGCTTCGTCATCCAGAGTCGACTGTAGTAGAAATATCTCGCATCGAATCGTATCGCGTCGAATTTCAATGTATGAATTTTCAATAGGTAGGTACCTATAGGATAACAATTAAATCTGCAGTCGCCATAAATCAATTGACATGTGTGTATATAGAAAGTACCTACCTCTTGGGGGAACTAAATATTGCGTTGGTGTTATATAAATTATTTTAGTAATAGAAAATGAGGTGAATAGTCTTTTATTCATAAGCATTCTACTCCTTATAACGTTTGTTATTGAAGCGAGATTCAATAAAGTAAACGCCCGGTTGAATCTGATTTCATGACCGACACGAGGAAACTATACAAAGTCCTAGTAGATATACATATACTCGGTGCTACTTTAAGATTATAAGATGTTTATTCTAACGATATTTATCTTATGTACCTACATTCTAGTAGGATTAATACGACTAAAAATGTTATTTTTTCAAATGTAATATATTATTATAATAATTTAGACATAACAACTTTAACAACAATATATATCCAAACAAAGACAACAAACAAATTGCTTCGAAAATGAAACTCAGATATTTGAGAAATGTATATCCAAGGGTCGTGTAATTTTAGTCCATCTCTTCTTCGTAGCTCTTTACTACTATCATGAAGTAAATCCACACTGAAAAAGAAAAAGAACATTGTACGACATTTCAAATTGTTTTCAGGAAACTTAGAGAGAAGTATATTGTATGAGATATTCTTAAATTGAGAAGGTGAATTTTAATCTAAAACATTAAAAAAAGAGAGTCGAAATATTTATACTATTTAACACAAGAACGGCTGAAACGATTTGGCTGAAAATTGGTTTTGAGGTGGCTTATAATATAGGATAGAATTATTATATTTCCGTTAAGCCTGCCTGGTTGATTAAGCGTTTTAGTTAATGTCAATAATAACTATCAAAATGTTGTTCTTGGGCGTCAATAACCACTGAAGTTACCATCGTGGCTCTCTTGAGATTATTCAAACGATAAATATAAAGTGCTTCTACAATCAGCATTTGTGCTTACTTTCAGCGTATTTGCTGTGGATCCTATTATTATAGCGGGAACTGTCGATATTGCCTTTGTTAAGTTAGGTTAGGTTAGGTTTATAGAAAATAATAACCTACGTGAATAAAATATAAATTACTTACACAAGAAAGATAATATAGGATTAATGATACTGCTGATAATCCCTCCAAAGTATCCGCTCAAGGCACATAATATAATGTACGATACTATGTACACTAATTTTAACACCAAGGATAACGAAAGTGCGCACAAGTATATTGTTGCCGTCTCTGGTATACTCTAAAACATTGGAAGATTGTATTAATATGTACCTATGTCAGGAATCATTTAGTTGGTAAAGTAGAAACTAACACTGTGTTTTCGGCAGTTGTTAGGCGATGAGTTGAGGATAAGGTATAGATACGAGTAGAACATTGAAAATGGCCGTTATAGCCAATTCTATAATAAGTAAAATTTCCAATTTAAGTGACAGAAGAGGAAATAAGAAGAATTAGGTAAGATCAAAGTGCTCATTTCCCGGTGGCTCGCATCGATCGTAAGTGATCTATTGACTTAAGCAACTGCGGCCGGGGTCAGAAACAGCATGGTTGATCGCTAGTAGCAAACATTCTTGATCGCTTTTGTACTTCGGAGGGCGCGTTAAGCTGTCGGTGCCAGTGGTTATCGTAGATAATACTCATCAGGTCATGTCGGCGGCCTTTGGGGTGCATAAAAACTTCCGACACTTGGGTTGACTACCACTTCACCCATTCGTCCCACGCTGTAGGCCTTCTCGTTGAATTAGAAGAGACCAATGCCCCGTATTACGTCATTAATGTGTTGGAACCCAATGGGTGATATAAACATGGCTGCATGGGACCTGTCTATCTACATTTAACAGGCAGGTTATTTCATTATTTTTAAAGTTGGTCATTGTAGTGATAAAATGTGCATGTGCATAAAAGATATGCCTTGAAATACATTAGGGTACTCATATAAATATAGAAAGACACTCAAACCATTAACATAGAAAAACGAAGATATTTTACCAACGCAATACCAATCAGGAATATGATGCTGGCTAAAGTCAGAAGTCCTTCAACTGCGAACATCACATATGCGATTATATTCGAAATAGTATCATACTGACTGACCGCCACGGCACCGGCGACACTATAGTAGAAGTATCCGACAGATGATCCTAAATACCCCTGCAATATAAAAAGTTGTTAAACATAAGTCATATAAAAGGCATGTTAGGAATGACAAACAAATACTCCACCTAATGTAAAGTAGCTTGAAGGCGGGCGTTATTTTTAAAACGCTTTTAGATTTAAGTGTATTTAACAATATAGTAAAATTAGACGTGAGATTAGTATAAATATTTGCTGGCGTATTAAGAACCGATGGCAATATAATAATATGATACCGCCAAGCAGGTTTGATGATAATTCACGAAGGTGATAAACGGAATTCTAGAATGCCTACAAATAAACCCATCAAATTTGGGTCACAAGATTTTTCTTCATTACGTTTGGTTATTTTCTGTAATGACGATCTGATAATAAAATTCAAAACAGGATAGAACACTGAATGTCTACTAGTAAACTCTTTGTTTGAGCAAACTTTGTTTGTGCAAACTATTACAGCAGGCATAACAAATTTTAAATAGGCAAGTTCCTTACTTAAATCTCGCGACAAGATTTTACATCATATAGATTGGGTAATGACGATCTAAGGTAACAGAAGTTTTAAAGGAATAGTTATTATAGGTATTTCTTTGTTAAAATTAGCACCACTAATCAATATTAAAAGATATTTAATATCATTTGTATATTAATAATATTCAATCATTTGCAAGTATTAAAAATTTTCTTAAACAAATATTAATTGTGCAATAAATTTATATTATTTATTATTTATACTATTTATTATATTTATTATGAATAACAGTAGGTAGAGTAAATATTTATTTATTTATTTCAATTTTATTTCAGGCAACAAGGCCCATAACATAATAATTACCTTACAGACTAACTTACATATAATATAAGCTTTATTAACTTTATTAATATTAATATTAATAGATACATATTAATATTTACGTAAGCATTTTTTGCTGACAAGGGGAAGAGAGAGGTTAAAAATTATCTAAATTATTAGTAACTCCGTTTAATGAAAATAGATTTTTCAAAAACTTTTTTTTTATGTTTCTTATTCAATCATGAACCGTGTGTCTCGATGTAGTAAATGCGGCTCATTTGATGAGGAAAAAATTCATTGTTGGGATCTAAAGTTTCCTTACCTGAACTTAGTTGTTCTTATAGCTAAATAGATAGGTATACCGAAAGTTCTTCACTTTGAGGAATCGGTATTTTAGTACATGGTAGTACAATAACCATCTATTTCACTAATTTAGTTATTATTTTTGTTTTACTTGTAAATAAATTATTTTGAATCAGTAACAAAAATAACAATAGAAGGTACCTATGGTTTCGTCCAAATCTTAGGAATTTCAAAAAGCATATAGTTTTGCCCATCCAGTAAGAAGACCTATCTTAAGGAAATTCATTTTCTATCTTGTTCTCCAACGATAAGACCAATATAATGTTCATATAACTTGATTACTAATGGTGTATAATTTTCCATTTATTTTTTAAAATGATATCACCATAAATATTATTTAACTTTTCAGGATCATTTTTACATTTTCTTGGCAACATTTGATGTACAAAATTGGTAAATATAGAATATGATCATGACCTTCACAATAAAAAAACTCTAGTTAAAAACATAAGTCAAAGCGTATTAAATAAAGTAAATATTCAATTTTACAGGTGTAGCTGTTATACAAAAACTAGACCTGAATAATTTAAAATATAATGTTGGTGTTCTAATGAGCATAAGTTGGTAGGTAATACCAAGATAAGAAAGCACGTTTTTCGTAACAAAATTTTGTTCACGAGTGTAATTATTAGTTCAATAAATCGATTGAAATATTCACAAAACCTTAGAAAATAAAAATTAAGCCCTTGTATGAATAAATTCGCAAAAAACACCGCCATCTTAGATTTGACATCGGCTTGAAGTTGGAAACAAAATGACTTTTATTAGTTTCATACACAAATTACAAACTTTCTTCCTGGTACAATTTATGCTTGTAGTACGAATTGTCCCTATCATGGCACTTCTCCCCTTCCCTTCCTATTTCCCTTTGTAAATCGGCACTTACAAGCTTAGAATTTATCTCCTCTATATGTAGGATTGGCGTTTTATCACTGGTTAAGGATTATATTAAACAGATACATCACATTTTAAAATATTTTAGATACATTACACTGAAACAAGAGACTTCAAGTGACTGTTCTATACAATTTATCGAAAGAAAAGAAAATTATCGTTATCATACCATTGTGCAGAGAGCAATAAGGATAGATCCAATTTTTAAACTAATGCAAAAGCAACAGTTGTCCACAGTCGGTAAACAATCAAACAAACCCATTTTTTCTTTTTGATATGTAAATTTGTAAAAATTACTTTTGTTGATAGAAGAATGACAGCACTAAAAACCAAATGACAGAGCATTTAATATAAAAACTTTTTTTTTAAAGAGGTCAATTAACTAAAGCTGGCACGTTCATAGCATTGATACTAATGCAATTAACAATTAGTTTTTGTATGTTTCAAAAATCATTTTATTTATAATTAGGAATGTTGTATTTCTTATTAATTTAAATTGTTTAATGTAATGGATATTTGGTGAAATAAATATTTATATTTTATACTTCTTTTTAAACCTTCATCGTTTAGAAATTTGGTGTTCAATGTTATTTGTTCTACTGTTCTTGTAAGTGTATCATTGAAATCGTCGAGTTTGGTTTCGATTTCAATATAATAATATATTTGAAGGATTATCCTGTTCGCACAAATAGGTCCAATTATTTGTCACTCATAATTTTGCCTGCGTGCGAAAGAGACAGATGCGTAACAAACGTCATTTGTGAAATAATATTGTGTCTGAAAAGTAGATTCTTCTTAATTTTTTATAGTTATAAAATTCTTCTTAGTTTTTCATGATTGATGATTAAGGAATCGGTACAATATTGATCGAATAATCAGGCACTTACTTACTTGATTTTCAATTACCTAAAAATGTCTGTGGGGATTGGGATTCGAGATTGTTCAAAATATTAACCAAAGTAAAACATGTCCGTATTAATCACAAAAAAATATCAAAAAAAATTATCAAAATAAAAAATATATATAAAAAAAGTAGTTTGGGTACCCGATTATCCACTATCAAATCCGGCGGTATGAAAGCTATATTGCTATCAGACGCGAATTAGTGGCCCTGTTAAATCTATTACATTATCCTTTTTTTTTTGTTTAGAGGTTGGTATTTACATATGTCGTTGAATTCCTAAAGGATTGAATCGATTTTGATGTAATGTTTTCTATGTATTCGAGAACGGTTTAGATTCACAACTCAGTCTAATAGATTTTTTTATATCACAGGATAAATTTTGCTGAATCCGCTAGTAGGTACCTACCTACCTATGAATGTCAAAATGAATAAATATTTCAAGATGAAGCGCAATATTAAATAGGATGACAAAGTTATATTTCAAGCATACTGGTCCCTTCAATTTATAGCACAATATAACATCCTCGGGATATTATTTTCAGTTAGTACCTAAATGAAAATTAAAATAAAACATAATAGGTATATAAAATGATTTATTTTTGTATTTTAATATAAAAGAAAACAATTTAAAAAAGTAAATGTAGTTTACAAAGATGTAGGTGATACCTACTACATTTATGTACGCTTATTTCCTTCGTCTTTTTTATCAGGTAAAGGGGCTCCATTAATCTTCGGTCATTTTATCCCTGTATGTGTTAATAACAAACACGAAATACGTCCAAACTAAAATACAATACAAATTTTCATTATTATCCTATAGGTACTTGGTCATAATCAAATCTGTGTAACTATTATTAATTTGCTTAAGAATAAGTTTTTATTGTCTCCATATAATAACAATTTTAGGTTTATCTTTATCAATTTTAATCAAGGATCAAATTCAATGAAGGATATTCTTTAATTTTTCTTTTTTATGCCATATAGGTACGAGTACAGGCAAACGGGTCACCCGATGGTAAGTAATCACTGTTGCCTATGGACATTAGACACCAGGCATGTCAGCAACGCGTTGTCGGCCTAGTAGGAATCGATGGACCCGCTTCTTGAAGGACCCCATGTCATAGCACTGTGATAACACTGATGCAGGAAGTTCGCTCCACAGTTTACACGTGCGAGGCAGAAAATGTCGTGAAAACCGTACGGTGGAAGATTGCCAGGTGTCCAGGTGGTGTTGTTAGAACCTGGTTTTATCTTATCTAACATGTTAAGGAACTATGATTTTATTACTTTTTTTACCTAACTTATGAACCTTGGGTAGATATGTGGGCCGTGTAATAAATACTATAATTCTAAAACTGTATAAATATATCACACCAAACCACTCAGGTACAAAAATGTACAAGTATTGTAACAATACGATACCTACAGAGGTAAGGCTTAAAAATAGAAAATAAACATATACATATATAACAATAAGAACAAGAATTTCTTTGAATGTGACAATAATTTTTAGTAAAGTTTAAAGAGTAAATTAATACGTTAAGGATATTTGAGGCCAACCACTCTCCGGTCCAAGGTCCATTCTTTTAGAAGTCGTGACAGTCTTTATAATCCAATTTAAGCCAGACTTATACAACCTAACACTCTTCAACCCATATATGTATGTACGCCATGTTTAAATAACGTTTCAATACCACTAGGTTACTTACCTACAACATATACAATAAAATTTAGAACTCCGGCCTGAAATCCACAGTTGGCTATTACTCCTTGTACTAAATATAAAATACTAAATATTATCGACACTAATTCTGTTAGTAAGGCACAAATAATGTAGATATCCGCTGCAATGGGCATTGGCTGCAAAAAGAAAATTAGTACCAAATGAGTCCTTCATAAGTGAGAATTACCATGGCACCAGCTATTAGTACCGTTAGTATTATTGGGAAAAAAGTTGCCTGTCACTGGAGGTAAATGATTAGGTACTATTAGCTATAATGTATAGAAGCGCTCACAACCCAGCGACACGCGTTGTCCTAAGCGATCAACAGAGTTAAGCATCTGCGGGCGCGGTCGGTACCTGGATGGGTGGCTGCTACTGGCAAAAACTTCTTGGGCGTTTCCGTCCTTTGAAGGGCACATTAAGCAGTCGGTCCCGGTTTTTATCGTAAACAATCGTCGAGTCATGTCGGAGGGCTTCGGGCGGCTTAAAAACTTCCAAGACTTGGGTTGGCCACCAATCAATCTACCAATCCGCACTGAAGCAGCGTGGTGGAGTATGTTCTACATCTCCTCAGTAATGAGGAGAGACCCGAGCTCACTAGTGGGTTATTAATGGGTTGAAGGCAGGGATAATGTATAGCGCTGTTATTGCAAGAACCTTATTTGAATTTGTAAATATTGATCTCATAACATTTTACCCATTACACCTGGGTTACCCAGATTAAAATATTTTGTTTTCAAGATCTTTCTAAACATTAAAAATGCTGAGATAACTATATTAATCTCATTGTGTGATCAACTGATTATTATAATACATTTTCTTATGCCTAAGAAATTAAAGTCAAACCTTTACATTTATAATATAAGTCAAATTACTAATATACTCACTTTAAAAAAGATACTTAAAAGTAAAACGAAACTAATAGTCAGTAGCAATAATTCAAATAGGAAAAACAAATACGAAAATATAAGTAGTGGCATTAGTAATGAAGTTTGGTAACTATATAATGTTTTACACTGCGGTTTATAAATGACAAAGATTCGGTGTAAGCTTGATATCTGAAAAAGAAAATAACAGATATAAAAAAGAGTCGCTGACATAAATATACTAAAAGTATACGACACTCATTCGTACCCAATTTATATTATTTATAAGTATACAAATAAGTATATTAGCTATTAAGATAGTCTTAAGTCAAGTACTTAATATAAATATGAATCTTCCCACTAAAGTATGTGATTTTGTACAGTGTTCATTTATCATTTCCATTTGAAAAAATGATAAAAAGTACTATTGAGTTAGTATTATTCTACTTTGCTACATACTGCGAGCAAAACGTATGACGGTATATACCTTCAAGACATGCGTCTCTCTCCCTCCTACAAAGAAACATGCACATGCAATAGATAAAAATATTTATCTACAAGGTATTCTACCAACATACCAATAGGTACGTTTCGTCCCAAAACGGACCATTATCAGGGTAAGTAGAATAAGAGTGTTGGTTACGAATCTGCATGTATCGTTTGTGACAGGAAGGGTGCTACGCATGTCTAAGGGTATGTACCATCATACATTATAGTCGTACACAATGTGAAGTTTTGCATACTAATAGTTACTTCATCCAAAAAGGCTTTAAATTGGAGATAAAGTTTGTAGGAGCATAAAAATAAATAAAAAAAAAGAGTATAAATATAAATGTACGTAATGCAATTGAAAAAGATTCGACTGAAGATCAATTTAATGGTAGTGTAAAAAAAGTGAACCAATATACAATACATGCGACAGTTAAGGTTAGGGATAACGAAAAGGTTATAAACAAGAATGTTTTTGTTATTTTAAATATGCAAGTGGGCACTTAATAAACCAAAGCCATATCTATGTAAACCAAAGTATTAAACATGTTTATTCTTCATACAACTGATACGAACTTACCATTCCTACTATTATTGTAGTCACCGCAGCACATTTTAAGCTTCTGGTGCAAAAGCAAAATCTGCTTATTTTTGGAAAAGGAAATAGTGCCATATCCTCATAGAATCTAATATTAAAATCTGTGATTAGACGTAAACTTCCTGTATATTTAGTTTTATTGTGTTTGACATGTTTTGAGAAAATAAAGATGATTTTTAAAAATTCAATAGATAACATAGCAGATAAAGTTGACAGACAGCTTAAGATACAGAAAGTTAGTATAATGCTAAACTTTAATTATATCTATATCTGTGAAATATACATTATATTACAATACATTATACACTACTTATATTTCTACCAGTAGTAAGTAACATGGGTAATTTTATTTTCATTGTTACTGCTACACCTGTAAGGTGTAAAAAGGATAAAAAAAAATTATTCTTACATAACTTAACTGTTTTGTACCCTTTTTTCACCTTGCATCGGACTTCGCAGTGCCCTGTCCATAGAATGACCAACTAGGCTTACAGTGACCATATATTTTGTACATATATTTCACATTTTACCGTCCTAACTCTAATAAGCATTAGGAAATATTTCTCACTATCAAATCTATATAAATAAATCGAAATGGGAGTTTGTTTTTAATATTAAAATAACCGGTGTTTACTAAATGCATATGTATGTGTACACGGTACATATACCTACCAAAATAACATTCTTTACAATTTCTGTATGTGTCTTGTGTTGCGGCTAATACTGGCAGATAGCTGACGTAATAAGCAGTAAGGCTACTTTTATTTTGACTTTTTTGTTAAATTCCACGCAAACTCACGGGTACAGCTTAAATGTTATAAAAAGTAAACAGAATATTAAAAAGAAAAAAGTGTTTTATTAAAATGTACAATATAATTCACTGTTTAAAAAACGTCATCTTCTGCTTTGGACGGTTAGATATTTGTCCTTTTAATTCAACGCTTTCCTTAGGCAAGAGTCCTATCCTTGGTTACGATGGTCTTTGTCTGTAGGAATTAACTACTATTAGAAAGTAGGTCCACACTGAAAATAAAAATTATTTTTTACAAAACTCAGTACCGAAAAACAAGACGATGGAGGTAATTGTAAATTCTCTTGTAACAGGTCTGATATTGTGGACGCCCGTGATAATATGACCATAATACCCATAGAAAATGAATCCATGACACCCAAACTGAAAATTAAATTGTATTCATAATGTTCCGTGTATCATTTGGGCTACAAACTAAATTTAAGAATAGTAGTAAAAATATAAGTTGGCATAGATATTGTAATAAGTATATTAGAAGCGTAATTCTAAACATTTTTGAAGTGTCTACATAATTATCTAATTGATTAAAGCAAGCTTATTAATGATATTTACATACATAACATTAACAATACAAATACATATTATACTACTTGAATTATGTAAAAGTACTTACTAATAAGATCAAAAAGTGAGAAAAAGAATTCGAAAATAGGAAATGAGCCTCCTAGGTATATGCAGGCACCAACAAATAACATTCCGTATATGAATGATAAAGTAATAGACACGAGAGCAGTTATCATAAATGGTTTTGATGCATTCCTATCTGCACCCTGAAAATATAATATTATTATAGTAACAATTAAACTGAAACCATTTGTTAAACTTAATCCACGTAGAAGAATATCTAAGGCAACAGATTTTAGCAAAGGCAAGAATAAAGTAAATTGTGAGAATCATTAGAATTCGTACCATGAACATTTTCGCAAGAAAGTTTATACTGATAAACAAGAAACATAGGTCGACCAGCAAGATAATCCAACCAAAGTACTTGATTATTTTTATTAGGGCTGAGTCATTTTTGTGTGGTGTTGTGTTTGTATTATCGTTTTGTTCTTCAGATTCTCTTAAAGTAGATTTTGTTATATTTCTGGCGAGACAAGAAGGACCGAGTCCGGCGTTAGCGCCAAATCCGAAAGTAAGCTGAAAAGAAAACCAGAATTAAATACAAAAGCATAATTATGAATTAGCTTATATTTTACATTTGATGCATTATGACGACTAGTGGCGCATCGTTACCATGGCGGACCGGTGAGTATTGAGGATTCCTAGGGGGGCAGAATATTTCTTTTCTAAAACTGGGCGTGAGTGTATGTCTTCATGTGTTAGACTTAGTATCCACGAAGCAGGGAGTAGCCCATAGACCCCAGTACTCATAAGTAGGGTTATTTATTTATTAATTACTATTGCCTTTGGAATAACCTATAAATTTTAGTTATTTAAGGTATTTAGCGTGGTTCAGTTTGCGTTTGTATTTGTAACATCTCGTCCGGTGTAATAAAATGTTCTTTAAAATACGACAAATACACGTATTAATACGAGTATAAACATAACATTTACATATGTATATTAGACATGACATAGAATATTGATGTCCGGCAAGTTAGTTTTGTTTATTTCGTAACATTACTACCTATTTAATAATTAAAAAACAAATTAAAAAGAAATTAGGGTAAGTTGGGTTTAGTAAAGTTGGTATTTGCACAGTACTCAAACAAATTAAGTTTTATTTGCAGTTTGTATTTTCTTCTTATTTTAAATAGATTTTTTCCTAATCATTACGACTACTTATTTTAACTCATGCTAAATTAGCTAAATAGATATATCTAAGATGTACATATTTATTATGTAAATCTTCTTCGTTAGAATTTACTTCCTTATTAACGGAATGGGTTGTTTTTATTGTATTTTTCAATAAAATTATTCAATTTAGGTTCGAATTAAATATACGAGTATATTCCTGATTATCATCAACATGTTTTTGATGGATTCTAGCTATCAAATATTTAACAAAAACACCATGTTCTATATCTTATTAAAGTCAAAACAATATCTATCGTTATCAGGTGAAAAGCTTGGTCACGTGAAAGAGACAGATCGATTTTCGTGACACGAACGCAATCCTTTATGGCTTATTAACAGATGTTATAAGCGCAATACTTGAAAGTATTGAATGTACCACGTGTTAGATTATATGTAGCTGTAGATTAGGGTCGAGCAACCTTTATAATTAAACGGCCAATTTTAAATTTGATTTATGGTTGAGGGCCGCGCATAGGTTAGCATTATATAAATTTATTCAAATCTACTTAATATTTAGAAGTTAAAATGTAAAGTTTTTTTTTTTTAATTTTGCTCAATTTTTGTATCATAACGCTTTTTTATGTTGTATTATTTTATGTTTTGAATCAAATCAAATCAAATCAAATCATTTATTCGAAGTAGGTTTTTACAAACACTTTTCGAAAGTCAACTACGCCATC